>VMDO01006680.1:5876-39185 GCA_007922755.1 Pedetes capensis
AAAAAAAAAAAAAAAAAAACAAGAAAAGAAAAGAAGAGAAATACCTCCAAGTTGTTGTTTTTCTATGAACTTATTTTTAGAGTAGTATTTGGATTCTCAGAAAAGTCGAGAAGCTAGTACAGAGAAATCTCATACTCCCCACATCTCGTTTTGCCTCGTGTGTGTGTGTGTGTGTGTGTGTGTGTGTGTGTGTGTGTGTGGTACTTGGGGGTTGAACCCAGGGTTTCACATATACTTTCCAAGTGTTTGTCCACTAAGCTGCACCCCAAACCCCTTTTTAATTTTTATCTTGAGACAGGGTCTCGCTAAATTACAGAGGCTGCCTTTGGCCTCGAACTTGCAAGCCTCCTGCCTCTGCCTCCGAGTCACTGGGATTTACAGGTATGCACCCCTATGCCCAGCTTAGCTTTCCCTCTTAATAACAATTTATGTAAGTATGATATGTTCGTTAGATGGAATAAACTAATATTGCTACATTATTATTAAAATCCACACTTTTATTCAATTTCCTTAGTTTTTACCTAATGTCATTTTTGTGTTCCAGGATCTCACTCAGGTACCAATAGACTACATACACAAGTGGGCAAGGGCCAGAACATATATAAAAATAGAGCTCTGACCCACAATCCACAGCAACAAGTCCAGAAAGCCAAACAACAGCACTGCAGCAATTGGCTCTAAACAATCAGAATTTGGTTAATGGACAGCTTCCCTAATTTTTGTATCAGCTTCCAACTTAAGACCAACTAAAGAGAGCCAAATACGCATCCCTAAGCCACAGCACAGGATTCCCTGCTTCTGGTTGGCCTACAGCTTCCCATGCTAGCAGCCTCCAATCAGGGTACACCCCTTTCCCATTTCTCTGAGTCTCTGTCTTTGAGTCTTTGCCAAACTAATTGTTGGTGGCCCAGTCCCTTGCCACAGCAAGCTCTGAATACATAGCCTTTTCTTGTTCTTATTGGGGTTATGTTTCTTTCCATACCACATTACATTTAGCTGCCATTGTCCCCTTAGGTTCCTCTTGGCTATGATAGTTTCTCAGACATCCCTTATTTTCTATGACCTCTAGAAAAATCCAAACTTATAACACTTGGTAATAGGTTATTGTACATTGACAGAGAACAATTTTAGTTGCATGGGGTTCTTGTTCAAAAGAAAATTTCAGATTTTGTAAAAGAAACATATTTGTTCTGTCTCCTCCAAGAATATTTTTAGTATACTCATATTTGCAGGAGAAAAAGGAGATGATTAGGAGGACTTTGTGTAATGTGTGTACTACACATAAATCTTAATAAGAAATTCAACTCCATTCAAAAATATTCATAGCGTACTCATGAAAGTGAAAATCTGAATGTAGTGGGATTCTAAACCCAGTTTTTACCATCAAGGAGATCATAAATGAAGAGGGAATACAAGCATGTATAGTAAACACTAATACAATGTAAAAAGATGTTATGGTAGAAGAAATCTTTGAGCTGATCCTTGAAAACTAAGGAGTACCTACCAGCAGAAGGTAGAATGGGAAAAGTGAATTTCAGGTAAAGGAATTGATAGGTGCACAGGTGTACGTTTTCAGGCTTGGGTAGGGCAGGTCCTTGTGGCTGAGTCCTGGGCTTGGGAATGTGCAGCAGGTTGCGGGATAAGGTGAAGATCCTGGAAGCAAGGGCAAGTTGAAATTTTAAGTTTTTACCATGTGGGAAACAAATGGTCTGTTATGGTTTGGGTCTGAAATGTCCTGCAAAAGTCATGTGCTAAAGGCCTGGTCACCTGTCTGTGGCCCTACTGGGAAGTAGTGCAAACTTTAGGAGGTGGGGCCTAGCTAGAGGAAGGAGGTCATTGTGGGTGTGTCCTTAAAGGGGCAATTAGGAGGCTGGCTGGTCCCTCTGTCTCTGTCAGTCTCTCTCTCTCCTTCCTGGCCACCATGAGCTAAGGAGCTTTACTCTACCACATGTTCCACACCATGATGTTCCACCTTGCCATGACCCAGAAACAACAGGGCCAAACTTCTGAAACTGTGAGCCAAAATCTTTCCTCCTTTAAGCTGACTTCTTCAGATATTTTGTCACCCTAGCAGAATGCTGACTAATACAAGATCACAGAATTTTTTTGATAAAAACATGTTTTATGGGGTTAGGGTTTAACTCAGTGAGTAGAGCGCTACTCCACACTCTCTGAGGACTGGAGTTCAATCTCCAGCACTGCAAAAAATGGGAGAAGGATGTAGCAATCTACTCCCAAAGCAATCTCAAAAAATCAGCCACTGAAAACTCTATGAAGGTCACTATGAGTTGGACCTGATTCAATGGCACCTAACAACAAGAACAACAACGCATATTTTTATAAAGATAAATTAGTTCTTCTTTAAGGAAAATGAAAATGGAACTGTGATAGTGATGACTACAGGTATGGGGGCAATGGGCAGGTGTTAAAATTTTCACACTATAATTCATGTGCAAAAAGCTTAGCTTAATATCTCTGTAACTAGGATATCAAAAGATGTTTTGTCAGTTTGGAAAGGCTTTGAGACTAAGAGGTGGATAGTATTAGTGATTATGCTGAGACAACAGCTCTCAAGTGGGAGTGTCCTAGACAAATTTGAGAGGTAGAGACTCCCTCTACATAATTAAATCTTCATTACTTGAAAACAAACAAGCAAACAAAAGCTTGATTTGGAAGTTACAACCCCACACTGAATTACATAAAAGTCTTTTTGGTTTGAAACAGTCATTGTCAGTGAATATTTAAGCAACTTAAAACTCAAAGAACATGAGCTAACATTATGAGCTAGGCACTGTTGTAAGAATTTCACACAATTTAAGTCATTTAAGTAAAAACCTCAGGTAGGTATTAATAGGAGTTTTTGTGTCACTTTACAGGTGAAGAAATGTAGACATTATGTGTTTAAGTGACATGCCCAGGGTTAGCTGTTGACTAAGCAGGTGCTGGAGTCAGGATTCCAATATAGGTTGTTTGTACCAAAGTTATTGTCCTAATCTATACTCCATTGCCTCTCAGACTCTAAGTCCTGGTTCACTTACCTCCTAAATTTGAATTTCAGATGAATAATGAATGATTTTTTTTGTACAAGTACATGCTGTGCAATGTTTGAGACAACCTGTACCCTCCACCCTACCTGCCAGAGGAATTTACATATCCTCTTTGCATGGTTGGGTGTGGGGATGGGTCCCTGACCTCTACATCTTAGCCAGTACCCCAGAGCATCTGCTGAAGTATCCTACATGGTTGTTTAACTCATGGACCATACTCTCAGCAGAGCCCTGGGTTTCAAACCAGAGTCAGCTGTACCTCTTTTCCTACTTATGCAGAAGATGTCTAGAGTCTTAATCTCACTCTTGTACCCCTGGAAATTCAGGTTTGAATATTCTTATGAATATTATGAATGTTAAGAACTGTCTTAAAATAGACTTATTAACTCTGAACTGAACTAAAAAAAAGGCTCAAGAGGGAAATAGTTTTAAACTGTTTCCCTGTTTTCGAGTAAGAAAAGCAAAATTCTCCTATTGCAGTATATTGTTCTTCATTGCTCATAAACCAACTCTATGATGTATAAGAAATCTTCTAAAAGGAGAAAGCTGGCCCTGGTGGCACACATCAGTAATCAATTTGCTGCAGAGGATGAGGAAGGAGAATCACAAGTCTGAGGCCAGCCTGGGCTATACCTTTTTGCTGCAGCCGTCCCACTATGGCGTCAGATCTGGTCAGCTCTCAGAAGCTAAGCAGGGCCTGATTAGTACTTGGATAGGAGACCACCTGAGAACATCAAGTGCTGTATATTATATGTATAATATCCACCACATAAAATTCTTTTGAAGTTCAAGTGAAAAGTGGTTAAGATATAACATACTGTAAATATACCATAATGTACCCTTGAAGGATAACAACTGCAAGGTCCATATTTATCTAATTTATTTCTACCTCTGTCTATGTGTTAGATTGAATAGCGGGCCCCAAAAGATTTGTGTCCACTTGGAACTTGTGAACTTATTTGGATATAGATCTATGTAAAATCCTCTATTATCTTTAGGTGAGATCACTTTGGATTTATACTGGACCCTAAATGCAATGTCAGGTGTATTTATAAAAGAAAGTGGCTGACCCTGAGTATTGTCTATATCACACTATTCTATTGTCTTATTTATTTTACTGTTCACAGCTACTGTGTCCTATTAAAAAGAAAGCTACTTAGGTGTCAAGATCTTGTCTGTCTTGTTTGTTGCAGTGTTTCTAGTACCAAGGCTCAGTATACTGTAATAAACATTTGTTGAATGAATATAGAAACCAACATACATTATTAAGGGTATTGATGAATGAGAATGAAGATGGTATCTCTTTAAGCCCCACCCCAAACAGCATTCTCTGGAGAGTAGCCTTGTAAGCCACCTACACACATTCTCAGTGGATAGGATAAGGGTAGTCACAAAAGGGAACAACCCATTGTAGCTGCCAAACCAGATCTGTAGTCAGGGCACTGATAAATGGTATAACCTTACAGCGAGGTGTTTTAGGATGCTACAGCTGTCAAGTTCAAGAAATATATTAAAGTTAAATCTGTGAATGAGAGCCTAAAGGAAATTTGAGAACTAAGATATAAAGCTACAATTTTTCGTATGTTGAATACTAAACAATTGAGAAAGGACCTTTTATACCACCCTGACATCTGATCCTATCTGAGCTCAGAAGTTAAGCGGGGTCAGCCTGGTTAGTCCTTAGATGGGAGACTGCCTGGAAATATCCAGTGCTACAGGATAGAGAGAAGGACCTGGCAGCCTACTCCTGAAACAATCAGTCTTTGAAAACCCTATGACTAGCAGAGAAGCACTGACAATAGTGCTGGGCATGGCACAGTGTTGGGTAGTGTTTCATTTTGTTGTACATTGTTGTTGTTAGAGTCTCTGTAAGTCAGATCTGACTCTACAGCACCTAAGAATAACAAAAACCTGCCTGAGTTAGTGATGGCAGATATTATTCTATTATGCCCATTTTGCAGATGGAAATAAGGAGACTAAATGACCTGTAAATGGATATGCTACTTCATAACTGGACTTTGGGCAGTCCAGACCCAAATCAGGACTTCTGATTTCAAATACCTATTTCCCTTTACTACACTCCATTGGTTTACTAACTGTACATTATACACCAACTGTTTCAGATACTGCTTTAGGTGCAGCACATAAGGACAAAAAAGTTGATAATCTTTGTCTTTAGTTTTTCGATTAAAAAAAAAAAAGAATGTGCAATATGGATACTAGAAGGAAAAACAAACAAACAAAAAAACCCTAATACAGTAACTGCCAGCCTTCTTCCCTTCTCCTTCCCCAACCCCTCTCTCCTGATGCAATGGCTATTTGAAAAGCTCTGAAAATATATAGGGTAAATACCCTGTATCTGGAGCAAGGTCCTGCCTGGAGGTGGGGACTGGACTGGGTGACGTTGGCTGTCTCCGCTCCCATAGCGTGGGTGGCTGTGGCACAGGGTTACACTGAGTAGCAAGAGTGACGTTCTGGGTGTGGGGCGGTGGAGTGCACAGGACAGCCCTACTGGAGAAGCTTCTAATCATACAGACAGAGTCAAGTTTTGGAGGTCCGCAGACCGTCAGACCAAAACGGGTTTAACCTCGGGCGCCCCGCCGACGAACCCGCCAGTGAACGCTGGGCGCTGGCTGCACGCTGGGAAGGCGGCGCGCGGGGTAGGGCGGGGCGGGACGGCGCGCGGCGACGTGGCAGCGGCAGGGGCAGGCGCCGCCGGTGGCCATCTTGGAGGCGGGGACGCGCGGAGGTGAGCTCCAGGTTGTACCTTCCTGGTCCTCTCGCGGCCGTAGTTCTGCACCCCGACTTCCCTCTTCCCCGCTTCGCGGTTGCCTCGAAGACACTCGCGCGGAACCCCAGGTGAGCGTCAGCCTGGCACACGCGCGCTTACGAGGGCGGTGGCGGGAGATGCGGGCGCCTCAGCCGGACCCTGAGGGGCGCAGTGCGGGGAAGGTGGGCAGACCGACTGGCCCCACCGAATGCCCGGGGTCGTTTCTCAGTCCGCTGGGTCGCGAAGTCCGGCCGCTGCAGTGGAACCTCCTTGCGGGGTGCAGCTGGCAGGGGTAGCACAGCCGAGGAGCAGCTGCCACCGCGGATTGCACTGTGCGTGCGGTTCGGGGGTCTCGTCCGGCACTTTGTTCCTGTCCGGGGCGGAGGCCGGAGCTCCTGGATATCGGTCCCACCTTCCCGCTCGCTGGCGCAATTTCACCTGGCCCAGCCCGGCCTGGAGACGTGGCAGAACCTGGGGGGAGGCCGCGGTCTCCCGGAATAGGATTTCAGCCACTCTGGCCCTGGAGACTTGAGAGTTAACCAGCTGAGACGGGCTTATCTTCCCTGACATTCCCTGGTCAGTACCTAGCTCCGCTCCAGGCACTCTCCGGACTCTTTGTTCGGTCTTCAAACCTGCTTCAGTCAAATTTACAGAATAGCTGATTTGCTAGATTGGCAGAATTTACCACCAAGAGAGTTGTCAAAGTAGTTATTTTGAGAGACACCAAGTACATTTCTGTGTTCGTGACATATTCTGGCATTCCAGTTCTGTGCGGCCACATTTAATTCAGTAAACATTTAGGAAGTTTGTTTTGGATTTAGAGTTGAGAATGGAGAGAGAACTCACAGTTGATGCTTGCGCTCATTCTCTGGTAGTAGAGATAATCTTGTGGCATAAATACTTCAATCATAATAGTTTATAATGTTTTCAAGTTTATCAGAGCTCTATTACACCATTTCTTCTCTTACAAGTAGGCATCCACCAAGGCAGACGCCAATAGAATCTGGCCAGAGACTGAGGATTCAATTTTCCAAGTCATTTCCATCCATTTTCATTAATTTTGATTCATTAATGACTTTTTGGTCCCTAAATGCTTTGTTGACTCTGATGTATCAGTGTTGCTTATCATAGATTTTTTTTTTAGGAGAAGGTATGTTTATGCATGCAAAATTTGCCCCTCTATTGTCATTAAGCCATTTCTCAAATAGTAAAGCTTTTAAAGACTGAAAGAATTAGGTCATTTATTCCATGCTGTGGCTTTGTGTTCATTGTTCAAATTCTTTGGCCAATGTATTTGCTATTAGAGATCCGGATTATCTTTAAAATATGAACTCCACTAGCCATTATAAGGATTAGGTACCATCTGTAGTAGGCAGATGAATGAGCAATAAAGCAATGAAGGAGGTGAAAAAGATAACTGGTAGGAAGAGATAAAATCCCTGGAGGAGCATTTCTGTCTCAGGTTATCTGCCTTTGGGATACAGATATGGAATGAAAGGATTTGGCTTCCCTGAATCTCTGTCTTCTGTTAGTGCCATAGAGCCTTTCTTGTATTCACAGCCAGACTTTGGTATTGTGTGTTTGTCTCACCTCCCACTCCTCCCTTGGACTCAAACTAGTTTCCATCCAGTTCACACTCCCTGGTTCCTTGGAAACCATACTGAGATCATCCCTAGTTTAGCAAAGCCATTGGCCCTTACAGATAGTATCTTTTTTGGGTTCTCTGCAGCATTTAATGCTGTTGCCACTTGCTGTCTTGAAACACTCTGCCTTGTGGGCACTGCAATCACCTGTCTTTGTGTTCATCTCATTCTCTTCAAGCAGGTCTGCTACCTAAGACAAAGTTTTGAAGTTCTAGTGAAAAGTGGTTAAGATATAACATTGTAAATGTATCATAACTACCCTGGGGAGTGGATTGCCATGTCCTTCTTCAATTTTTTGCAGTGCTGGGAATTGAACCTGTGACCTCAGAGACTACAGAGTGGCGCTCTACCACCTGAGCTAAATTCCAGCTGAGGGATGTCATTTAGCTGTTACTAGCTGTTATTAAAAGTGCTTTAAAATGTGACCTGGAAATTGGAAATTAATGCATTTATCAGATTGAGCAGATTTTGATTTTTTTTTAAGTAGTAACAGTAGTTGCCCACATAGAATGATTTATGAAGGAAGAGATTAATGCATTTATCAAGTCAAGGGCATTTAACTTTTTCTTATGTTAACAGGATCACCTCACATAGAATGATTGATGAGAGTAGAGGAGTTTCTAAGTTACATTAAATGTTTTTATTTTTATTTTATTTATTTGTTTATATCCTTATTTAAATTTTATTTATTTATTTATTTATTTATTTTGCTATACTGGTTGAACCCAGGGTCTTGCACATGCTTTGCAAGTGCTTACCACTGAGCTGCATCCCTAACCCATTTTATTTATTTTTTATCTTGGGACAGGGTCTTGCTTGTTACACAGGCTGCCTCTGGCCTCAAGCTTGTGATCTTCCAGCCTCCATCAACCGAGCCACTGCGATTACCGGCTTGCACCACTGTACCAGGCTAATATTTTTATTTTAAATATAATAGTGACATAACTCTAACTGACATTCATGGGTCAGAACTCAACTTCGCAATTTACTACTTGAAATACATTGATACTTAATTTTTTTATTATATTTTGTTTTGTAGTACTTGGGCTTTGAACCCAGGGCCTTGCACATGATAGGCAGGTTCTCCTCCAGTGAGCTGTACTCCCAGCTTTTTATTTTTTTTATTTTGAGACAGAGTCTCCCTAAGTTTTCAGGCTGCCTCCGGCCTCAAACTCACAATCATCCTGCCTCAGCCTCCCAAGTTGTTGGGATTACAGGTGGTGCACCATGGTGCCTGGCTTGGTTAATTGATTATATATAGTTCACGTAACGTTATTTCCTAATTATAAAGTGTATAGATGGAAATGTCACACATTGTTTGCATAGCAAATATTCTTGTAGACTATTAGGAATTTTGCTAAGCCTTCACTGGAAATAAGTAGCATGATAAAAAACAAAAGCAGGCATCTTTCTCTTGATGATTACTCTTTTAATTATTCTTCATGCAAGCTTTAAAAATATAATCTTAATAACCGTAAAATTTATAACATTTTTATACTTTTGCAGTATACCATAATTGAAGAAAAATGATGGAAGAGAGTGGAATAGAAACAACGCCACCAGGCACTCCTCCACTGAATCCTGCAGGCCTGGCTGCTGCCACATCTTCCATCCCAGGTCTGTTAGGTACAGATGGTGTCTAACACCTAGTGGGTTGGAGAAAAGTGAATGCATTTATCTTTTCTGAGGCAACTAAAAGAATAATGTATATATTAACACATCTCAAGTCTTATTCAGGATGTAGGGAAATATCCTTTAAATTGAAAATTTAAAGAATATGAAGCAGTAGCCTTGTTTGTTAAATGTAAGAGAATATAAATGTTTTACCTTAAGCAAACTTCTGTTTTTATATTTATGTTGATTGTAAATCATCTTTCTTACCATGAAAAAAAATCTTAAAAACCATCTTAAAAAGCATCTCATCTTTATATAATATTCTGTGACTTTGTGGTGATAGATCTTGAGCCACTAATGTATAGGTTTCTTTTTTTAGTGGTACTGGGGAGCTGAACCCAGGAGCTCATATATGCTTTGCAAGTGCTCTACCACTGAACTGCCCCTTTTTAAATTTTTTGTCTTGAGACAGGGTCTTGCAAAGTTATGCATGCTGCCTCTGGCCTTGAACTTGGATCCTCCTGCCTCTATCTCTCAAGTCACTAGGATTACAAGTGTATGCCACCACACTTGTTCTGATGTGTAGGTTTTTATGTACAAACTGGGGATGGAAAATGCATTTATTAAGAACACACCAAAACACAGAGAAAGAAGATCTACTTCTTTTACTTTGGGGAAGTGAAAGTCATTTGCACTCAGTTGTATTTGTTGGATATTTTAAATTATACATTTAAAAATAATTCTTAGGGTATGGTCTATTAAGTTAGAAAAATTATGCAAGAAGACAGTAATGAGAATTTGAAAACTGAATAAAAAACTTCTTATATTTTGTGTTTTTATCCTCTTCACTTTTTTCTAGCTGCAACTAGTTCTTATTCTTCTCCAAATGTGTCCACCATGGAGTCCTTGCCACCACATGCGTATTCTACTCCTCAGCCGTCCCTACCCCCTCTGCGGCCTTCAGCACCATTACCTTTTGTGCCTTCTTCACCAGCTCCTTGTGTTCCACCACTTGGTCCTTCTGTGCCTACTCCTAGTCCTCCATTAACTGCTGCTACCCTCAGTAATCCTCCTTTATCCCACTTCCCACCTTCAACTTCTGCCCCAAGCACTCTTTTATCTGCACCCTCCTCGGGTCCCCCTATATCAGGATTTTCTGTTGGTACAACTTATGACATTACAAGGGGACATGCAGGAAGAGCTCCCCAGACTCCTCTGATGCCATCATTTTCTGTACCTCCAGTAACAGGTAATTCTTATTCATATTTTTGAAATATATGGCTGTAGTTAATGATTATTTTTTAAATTTACACCTTTATTGAAATACACTTCACTGGTTTAAAGTGTACAATTCCATAGTTCTTAGTTGATAGAGTTGTGCATTCATTGCTATTATCAATTTTATACCCCTTCATCACCCTAAAAAGAAAATCCCTACCTATTAGTAGTCAGTCCCCACTTCTCTACAGTCCTCACAGCCCTGGACAACCATTAATCTGATTTCTGTCGGTAGATTCTGGGCATTTCATATAAATGGATTTATGTAGTATGCCGTCTTTGTGGTTGACATCAATTTCACTTCAAATATTTTCATAGTTCATCCATATTGTACTGTGTGTCAGTGCTTCATTCCTTTTCTTTTTTTTTCTTTTCTTCTTGTAGTTCTGGGGATTGAATCCAGGGCCTTGTGCTTACATGCTTTGCAAGTGCTGTACCATTGAGCTGCACCCTCAGCCCATTTTTTAATTTACTTTTTGAGACAGGGTCTTGCTAAATTATGCAGACTGCCTTTGGTCTCCAACTTGGGATCCTTCTGCCTCCGCCTCCTGAATCGCTGGGATTACAGGCGTGCGCCACCACACCCAGCTGCTTCATTCCTTTACATGGCTGAATAATATTCTAATATATGAATATACCACATTTTGTTTACTCAGTGCATCAATTGATAATTAGGTTATTTCCACTTTTTGGCTGTTTAGAAAATGCTGCCATTTCATGTTCATTTTATGAACATTTTATGTTCAAGTGTTTGTGTAGCCATGTTTTCATTTCTCTTGGATATGACTTTCTTAAATCAGCATAATGTGTGGTTCTAGCTTGCATTAATATTCTACTCTTAACTCATTTTGTTGATTTCTGGAGATTCCTATTCCCATATTTTTGCCATTTAAATTATTAAAAATAAAACTGATGTAACTTAATACATGACTTTCATGTAATATAAAACTTGGCATATAATGTCAGAAACATGTCAGAAACAATTCTAAAATATTATTATAATGTTTGTACACTTATAAAGAAATATCAAGGTGAAGTTTGAGAATATTTTAAAGCTTTACTTAAAATGTTATCACTCTGATTTGTCCAGGGAGTATTTGTTTAAACAGGTAAAAATTCAAAACCGAATAAAAACCCATGTGTGCCAGAAGTTGGTGATATTGGGTCTTTTTTTGTTTAGTTTAGTTTTGTTTTTTTGCTTCTCTGGTATGGTTATTGGAAACCAATTAGCCAAACTTCATCATTGTCATTTTCTGCCTAGTGTATTGTTTTTAATTTTAGGGAAAGAAAGAAATTTTGCTGTGATATTTTATCATTCACCTTTACAAATGAATTGCAGAAAACAAGTAGTATACCCTTGTCTATGTTTATGTGAATCTTCTTTTTAAATTAAAATGAAGCATATGGAGAATATGTAGGGATTATTATATAATTTTTTGTCATGGGATTTGGTACTAAATTATTTTTGTGGATTAAGGTGATTAGAACTATATAACTGTCCACATCCAACTGCTAAATAGGACAAACATGAGGAACTTTTTGATATATATTTATATCTATCTCTATAATACAGACACATATTTATCTTCTTTCAGGACACTTGGCATAAGCATATGTTAAAGGGAAAAATACTTTTTTGGAATTCTGTTTAACTTGCATTTATAAAGGATTGGGTGATTCTTTGACTTTATAACTTAATCTTAAGTATATAGTTACATTATTAAAGTTGTTTTGAACTACTCATCTTATATGCTGTGTCTTTTTATACAAAAAAAAATTATGAAATAAATTACACATACTAAAATTTTTGCCATTAACTAGGTATTTTGCCAGCTCCTATTACTCAGCAAGCCAGTCTGACATCTGTGGCGCAGGGTACAGGAACCACATCAGCTATTACTTTCCCAGAGGAACAAGAAGATCCTAGGATTAATAGAGGTCAGGATGAAGCATCTGCTGGTGGAATCTGGGGTTTTATTAAGGTAAGGAATATTTTCTTTTAAAATTATAATTAATTTTCTAATTATAAAACTGATAGGTGTTCATTAAATTTTGAAAATACAAAATGATGTAAAAGAAGAATAATCCTTTTTGCTATCAGTTTTCTGTAGTTGCTCTCATCTTTTGTCCACGCATATTTATGTAGATGTATCTATTAATAAAAATCAAACTGGGATCATGACGTGGACATTTTGTTTGTCTTTACCTATCATGAACATCTTCCAAGCCATAAAATATTCTTTAGAAATGCTTTAATGATTAATTTGTTGTAGACACTTCTTTAAAAAAAACTACTCTGCTATTGGCGTTTTCTAATTATAATTTTTAAATTAATTTTAATTGAGAAAAAGTGTATAGATTTGTTGATTGTATATAGCATGATGTTTTGAGATATGTAGACATTACAGAATAGTAACTTGAGCTAACTAACATATGCATTACCTCACATACTTTTTGTGGTGAAGAAAGTTGAAACGTATTCTCAGTAGTTATTAACGATATCCACCTTGTTCTACAATGATCTCTTCTAATTGCGATTCTTATCAAAAAAACTGTCAGTATTCTTGTCTGTACATTTTTACAGGTATCTCAGGTTCATTAGGATTGATTCCTGATAAATGTCCGACTGGACATTTGAAGAATGATTGATTTATACTGTTCTCCAGCAGGGTTACAGGAGTTTTCACTTGGAAGCACTGGCTATTATTTTGAAATACAATACTTCAAGAGGCATTTCTGAGTCTTTTTGTTTTTTTTATGCTACAAAAATGCTTTTTCCCACCACAATATATGATAAATGTTTCTGTGTGGCATCTTTTAGTTCTCTTATAACTTCACTTTTTACACTTAACAGTTTAATGTAGCTGGCATACTTCAATACACTACATAAAGTAGAGGTCAAACAATTACTGTCCAACTACTTAATGAATTATTTTAACGTTATATCCTCAGTGATTTGATACTGATAAGATATTTGATAAGATATTTGATAAGATCAAGGTGATACGTCACCTTGATCTTAGTTACTAAATTGTATGTTAGCTTCAGTTTTGGGCACTGTGTTCTGTTCTACTGTTCTCCTCATGTCTTTGCAGTTGTAGTACACTATTGATTGTTGTGATTCTAGGCTCATTTATTATACTAATTTGTACTGAAAGCCTGCTGTGTGAGGTAAGCACAGAGAGCATTCAGTGGTAAGATGGAAAGAGTAGCTGAACTCTCTGCATTTATGAAGGTATATCAGTATTTAGTTGTATAAGTTTGTTGATTTCTCTTCAAATCTTTCTTTGCTGGTCTTTCCCTGTTTATTTTTCAATGAATTTTGTAGTCATTCTCCCAAGTTCCTCCTGATATTCTGCTCAGGGTTTGTTTCCGTGTCATTGCACACACACACACGTGTGTGTGTGCGTGCATATGTATATATATTTAATAGTTATATATATACGTATATACATATATAATATTTATATACATATATATGTATATATTTTTAAAAAATTTCCTTCACAGTCATAAAGATCATGGTGGTCTTTGCTTAGTGTGAGCATTTACATATTAATTTGTTTTATTCAGGGTGTGGCTGGGAACCCTATGGTGAAATCTGTGCTTGATAAGACAAAACACTCTGTAGAAAGCATGATTACAACGCTGGACCCTGGCATGGCTCCATATATCAGTATGTACCTAAATTTGACTGGTCTCTGCCATATATTTTTCAAGTGTGCATCAGTGTCAACAACTTTGTAATTCTCTGTTCATTTCCAATGGTCATGTAATCAGTAGAAATTCCTATTATAGCCTTACATTAAGCTGATTGTTTTTGGCATTATTAATTTATCTTTTTCTTAGTCACCATGAAATAAGTATTGGAAACTCTATAGAATGAGCTCTGGAGGAGTAAAAATATCTTAATTATGAGTATTAATACTGATTTTCATTGTAAATATGGATCAGTGCTGCTTTATATGAATTTTACTTTCCTTAACATTGACATTTGAAGTGGTGTTTTGTTCACACTTGGTTTTGACATTTCTCCAGTTAACTATTTCATTTAAATGTGTTTTTACTTAATTCAGTAATAACATTTTTAAAAGAAACTACTTTAGTTATAAATAATACCCAATTACTAGATTTGCTGAGAAAATAACTACCTATGAGACCCTACCTTCAAAAATCCTCTGGACAGTTGCACATATCCAATATGTGAAAAAGTATTGTCACTTAGACAGGCCACTGACCAACTATTAGTAATCCTGTAGAAATCATTAGAAGCCAAATTTCTGCAGCCAATACTTGAACAGAGATTTTTAGTAGTAGTAAAAAGCCGAGAGCTTTCATGAGTCTTGACTCTCCTTCTAGTTTACTATCTAGCGCATGTCAGCAAACAAGACCTAGCAATGATTAACTACCAGCTATTGAATACTTATTCTACCAAATGCTAATGCTCACAAGAGTTCTGCAGCTTAGGTATTTTTCTCAAGTTTTGGATGAGGAACCTGGAATCAGAGAAGTGTAAGTTACTACCTTGGACCATACAGCTTGGTGGAACTAGATTGAACTCATTCAATTTCTTTAACAATTACCCACTTTAGTTCTTTTGAAGTTGAAAGTTGAGTCAAGAATTCACTTAGCTAAATTGTTCTTTGTGTTTGTAACTGTCCAAAAGATTCATAAATTGGACTCTACCATATATATTTGATTTCATATGTTCATAATAATGTAGTTTGACATAATAATAAATCATATACATTCTTTTCTTCACGTGTACGTATTTTGAATGAAGGGAGGAAATGAACTAACATTTCAGAGTTCTTGCTCTTTTAATGAGTGTTCTATGTTAGACTGTGAAAGCAGTTTTTCAATCCCTAGAGCAAGCAAGTCCTATGAGGTGGCAGACATTTTTCTACAAAGAAACAAGCTCAGTGTCTTCCCCAAGGTAATGAAGCTAGTAGATGATACAGCCAGGATTCAAACCCAAGACAATTTCTTAAGCCAGTATCCTCCATAACATCACAAAAAGGCTTAAAACCAAATGGGATGGTGGGAGACAAAGTGAAATTTGTTTTCTCTGTTTGCAGTACTTGAAGGTTGATCCCAGGGCCTCACACTTACTTTGTAAGAGCTGCACTCCTGTCCCCGTTTTTTATTTTTTATATTGAGTCAGGGTCTCAGTAAGTTACATAGCCAGCCTCTGGGCTTGTCTTTGTGGTCCTCCTGCCTCTGCCTCCCTAGTTGTTGGGATTATAGGCATGAGCCACCATGTATGATGATTTCTATCATTAGCAAATATCATAACTTAAGATAAAATAATCTTAACCAGTAGTTCCTTTTAAAAAGTAACAAAATAGTATGTAAAAGCTGACACTTAACTGGCATCAAAAGCAATATCATTCTAACCTAACAAAACCCAGGAAAACTTAATAGCATTTTTACATTAATTTTCTAAAAATTGCTAGATATAATTTCAAATATATCAAGAAATCACAGCTGTAAGAAAGGGATTTTAACTGCATTTTAAGTGGATTTTTCTGCATTCTTTTAATTTGTTCTCTCTTTATCAACATTAAAGGCAGAATGACTTGTCACAAATTGAAAGGCCTTTGTGAGCTGCTGCTTAAAGGAGCAGTGCTTAGCTATAGTCAGGATATGTCCCACTTGGAGAAAACACAAGGAGAAAAGAGCATATTCTTTCTCTTCTCCCTTCTGTAACGCCACTGCTTATAGGTTCTAGTGATGGCTGAAATTCCTGGGAAAAGGTGTGATTGTGGAACCTTATGTTAACCGGGAAAAAGGAATTCATGATAAAAGCAAATAAAACTATCTTCAACTGTTCCACATGACATTTAGTCAGCAAAAATAGTTTTGTTTCTGGTGCAGGGTTTTCCAATATAAATAGCTTTCATGAGAACATTCTTTTACCAGTGATAGCCATTAATGTCAAGTATCATAATATGCAGCGCTTAGAATCAGGCCTTTGGATTCACTGTATAGGTTGAGCATTGCCAACCTTAAAATCTGAAATCCAGAATGCTCCAAAATATGAAAGTTTCTGAGCACTGACAGGATGCCACATGTGAAAATTCCATACCTGATCATGTGATGGATCACAGTCAAAACACAGGTGCACTAAAAATATTACATGGAATTACCTTCAGCCTGTATGTAGCACTGTGATGTCTGATAGTGTCACCTCTTGGGAGCTAAGCAGGGTTGGGTCTGGTTAGTAATTGAATGGGAGATCACCTGGGAACACCAATTGCTGTAGGCTTTGGAGAAGGACCTGGCAATACACTCCCTCCAAAAAATTAGCCATTGAAAACCCTATGAACAGTAGAGAAGCACTGACAATAGTGTTTCACCTGTACATAGGGTCACTATGAGTCGGACACTGACTCAGCGGCACCTCACAACAACAACAACATGTGTACAAAGTATATATGAAACAGAAATGAGTTTTGTGTTTAGATGTGGGTCCTGTCCCCAAGATAGCTCATTGTATCCCAAAATCTGAAATCCAAAACACTTCTAGTGTTGAGCATTTTGGATAAGGGGTATTCAACCTTTGTCCCTAAGTATTAGGTTGATTTAGAACAACAAAACAGAACGTCCTTGGTCAAATTATTCTGTTTATAAATGATAGTGTACAGGTTTTTAAAATAATTGAAAAAATGTTTGAACTGATAAATAAAATGTAATGTATTCTTAACCTTTTTAAACCTCAAATTTCATATATTATTTCACTTTTCAGATATTATGCAGTAGTACATGTAAGACTACAAATGAATGTCTATTTATGCTATATCCTTTTTTTTAACGATAATGATGTATAATAAAACAGATTGACACTCCCCCAAGCTGTTTTCTATATAAAAAAAATATCCTAGTATTTTTTATTTAGTATATAACTTTGATACAACTCTTTGGCAAATTACTTATCATCAATAATAGCTTTCATTTTCATTTTCTATAGAATATTGCAAATGTGTAACTTATACTTTACAAACAAGATTTTCATTTCTATGATTGCTCTATAGCTGAAGGACTGGAAACTGGCATCCACATGGTGTTCAAAGTTTGCATATAATGAATATCTGTCTTTATTAACCAACAGTAGAAAAAATATTTTTATTTACAATCTTAAAAGAATTTGAGCTAATTAGAAAGTGAAACTTGGCTTAATTGAGTAGTATAGCAGACAAATAAGATTTTTTTTTTTTTTTTGGTGGTATGGTGGGTTGAACCCAGGGCCTCGAGCTTGCATGCTCTGCAAGTGTTGGACCACTGAGTTGCACCCTCAGCCCATTTTTTAACTTTTTTGCGACAGTGTCTCTCTAAGTTACACAGACTGCCTCTGGTCTCAAACTTTCGATCCTCCTGCCTCTGCCTCTGGAGTCACTGGGATTACAGGCATGCGCCACTGCACCCGGCTCAACAAATAAGATGTTTTGACATCTATTGTGTTATTATTTCCCAAATACATATCTGTGGAACACAATTTTAGGAGTCGTTATTAGATGCTGAAAGAGTGTTCCACAAACAAATTGAGTATGAAAAGAACTAGGTTAAAGTCACTATTTTTAGTAGTTGGATTTCTCAGCCTTTTATATATTAACGTGCACTGTGAATTCGAAAAAAGGGAGTATGTTGTGTAGCATCTCCCACGGTTGTTTGTCCACAGAATACTGTTTTCCGGCAGATCTACTAAAATATTCTGGAACATTTTGTAGGATACCAAAAAACATGTGTTCTAGCTATAGCAAATATGATACTCAGAACCATTAAAAGGTACTGTCTTCTACATGCAAATAATATGGATGATAATACATTAAATTTCCATTTTTTAAACTGAACAATAATTGATAGTTTGGGGTGAAACACATGTTGGAATAGTATGCTCTTAGTTTGTTGTTAGGTGCCATTGAGTCATGTCTGACTCATAGTGACCCTCATAGGGTTTTCAATGGCTGATTGCTTCCCGATTGCCTTGGGAGTGGATTGCCACATCCTTCTCCCATATGCTCTTAGGTTAGAGACTGAAAAAAGCCAATTTCAGAGTTCAGCAGACCTATGTTTGAGTCCTGATATTAATTAGCACTGTACTGCTATATTACCATGGGCAAGACTTTGTGAGCTTGTTTCCTCCAGTATATAAAAAAAGATGATGATTTATATCTTGCATGGTTTTATGAAGTACGTAATAAGTATGAGTTTCATTATTTTAATTTGGAATTGAAATTGTCTTTTGGTCTTTGTAGAATCTGGAGGTGAACTGGATATTGTAGTTACCTCAAATAAAGAAGTAAAAGTGGCTGCTGTCCGAGATGCCTTCCAGGAGGTCTTTGGTTTAGCTGTGGTTGTAGGAGAAGCTGGACAGTCCAATATTGCCCCACAACCAGTGGGCTATGCTGCTGGATTAAAAGTGAGTAATAGAACTCCTTTCTCAGGACATGGAACCTGACAGTTAATTTTTCCATAATTATGATAATAACCCTGTGATATATATGGAGCTGTTGCATATTTATATACTGAAATAATGATAGGCTTTACTTTTAGTTAGATAAATCTGTAGTGTTATGAAGATATAGTGGAGTTTTCATTTAATGAAATCTAAGATTGTTGTTTGGTGCTGCGAGTCAGTGTCTGACTCATAGTGACCTTACGTGCAACAGGTGAAACACTATTGTCAGTGCTTCTCTGCTATTCATGTTTTTGGGAGTGGGTTGCTGGGTCCTTCTCCCAAGCCTACAGCACCTGGTGTTCCCAGGCAGTCTCCCATTCAAGTACTAACTGGACCCAACCCTGCTTAGCTTCTGAGATCTAATGGGATCAGATACCACAGTGGTGTGGCTGCAGGCTAGAAACCTAAGATAGGTTTTTATTGTTGGAGGAGGGAAGGAAAGATAACTTAGCACAAAAAGAGAGTAATTAGTCTGGAAAGGAATTTTTTACCCCACTTTTAACATTCAGATCAATTACTTATAATGCCCTTTGAGTCCCAGAAATTTCTTATTATTACTCTTAATAATACTGAAAACGGGGCTAGGGATGTAGTTCAGTGGTAAAGCACTTGCCTAGCATGCACAAGGCCTTGGGTTCAATCCCCAGGACTGCAAAAAATAAAAAAAGTTTGAACATTTTAGCCTGAGTACTGTGGCTCATGCCTGTAGTCCCAGCAAATCGGAGGTGGAGGCAAGAGGATTGCAGGTTCAAGGCCAAAGGCAGCCAGTGTAACTTAGTGAGACCCTGTCTCAAGATAAAAATAAAAAATGGCCTTGTGTGCAGCCCAGTGGTAGAGCACTTCCAAAATATACATGAAGCCCTAGGTTCAGCCACCAAGTACCACAAATAAATACATAAATACTTACATACGTACATACATACATACATACATAAAATAAAAATGTTACACTTACAGGAATTCTGCCTTCTTTACGTACATTTTTTGCTTGTATTTTATTGTTACCAGGACACAGTCTTATGAGAACCAATGAATAGTCAGTACACAAGCATCCTTCCTATCTTAAAAAATAAATAAGACAAAGGAAACACTAGCACATTCTTTGTTGTCACTTCCAAAACAACAGGGGTGTCTGACCTTTTGGCTTCCCTGAGCCACATCTCATAAAGAGGAATTGTCTTGGGCAGCACATAAATTATATAGTATATTTAGCGTATATTTGTGTGTGTGTATACATATATATGTGTATATACACACACACATATATATATATAATAAGATATTTTATATTTTTATTTTAAAGTTTTAGAGAAATAAGAGCAATATAAAACTAGTAGCAAATTTGACCTTATTTTTATAAAACTAATCTATCAATAGCTGGGGTTTAGCTCAGTTGGTAGCTCTGTACTCTCTGAGGCCCTGGGTTTGATCCGCAACACCACAAAAATGGGAGAAAGACCTGGCATCCCAGTCCTGAAACAGTCCCACACAATCAGCCATTGAAAACCCACTGAAGAGCAGAGAAGCAATGACAATAGTGCCACGAATGGCACTGTGTCTTGCAGTGCTATGAGTTGGACCCAACTCGACGGCACCTAACAATAACAACAATCAATGTCTGGTTTGATGGAAGTGGTCATAATTCTCAAGTAAATTTTGTGATGGTCAGTTCACAGAGTCTAGAACTGGGTTGGATTAGATTTTCAAAAATACTATCAACAGTGGCTACATATTACTTGGCAAGTTGCCAGAAACTCAGGTACTCTCTGATGTGTTCTTAAGGGGTTTTGAATAGCTTAGAATCACTTAAAATTCAACCTGATTGTTCGGGACTGACTGGGTGGTAGGTGATGGTGCTGACCTGACTCATGTTACCTACTGTGATGGTATTACACTTACTTGAACCTTATAATTTGATACTGTGGTGCCATCCTAGTATGTTGTAAAGAACCATTGGGTGTCGTTCTGTAAACATGCCCAGTATCTCTTTGAACTTTAAAATTGGAACTGTGGAGTCGTGAAAAAAATAAATGCTAAAAGCACATGATGTTACAAGATTTTGTAGGGCCTCATTACCAGCTGTCCTGGGTCATATGCACCCTCTGGGCCATGAGTTGGACATGCCTACCATATAATCTACTACATACTCCATTTGCAGCAAAATTCCTCCAAGAGTTGTTAACATTTTTCTCTAATTGTTTGTGTTCTTTGATGCCTATCTTAGTCAGGCTTTTGCTCCCATCATGCCACTGGGAGTGCATTCATTGTCACCAGAGTTCTTCATCTGTGACTTACTAGGGGATTTCTGGACAATTGATCACTGTTTTTTAATGTTTTTTTCACTTGATTTCTGAATACCACACTTGGCTTTTTCCCTAGTTCACTGATTGCTCCCTGCTTCTGTGCTTGCCATGCTTGTTCCTCCTCTTCTCCCATCACCCTCTTGATCCTCTTCTCTTTTCACTCCCTTGGTGATCTCATCCTGTGCGTGGCTTTAAATACCATGTGTGTGCTAACAGTGCTGAAACTTCTTATAAACTTTTGATTTATATAAAATTACTTGAATGTCTCACTTAATATGTCTAGAACTAAACTGCTTTTCTTTCCTTTAGGCTTGCTCCCCCTGCTTGCTAAACCTCAATTGATGGCAGCCCTTTCCTTCCATTTTCTCAAAAGAGAAACTTTGGAGTCATTCCTGACTTCGTTTATTATTTATACCTAATCCATCAACAAATCTTGTTTTTAAGACAGGCAGTTCTCAGTTTTTGCCAGTATTTTCTATGAGGTTGCTGCAAGACACTGAATTAGTGAATATTGCACTGCTGCCTTTAAGAGAAACACAGAATTAGGTTCTGTGGGCCACTGGCCACAACACTTTTGTCACTCTATCTCCACATTGCTTTGTTTTATGTGTTTCTGTTTCAACTCATTCCATAGACAGACAGATAGATAGATAGATAGAGAATTCTCAGAGTCAACAGTACTATAGGTCATGCTTGAATGAAGTTTATTTAGCACATGCATATTTTCCCACAAGGTATGTCACAGCTGCCTTTTGCTTAGGAACACCAGACACCACTTTAGAACTATACTCAGGGACCATTTGAAACAGTGAAATGTTCAGCAACACAAAAAAAAGTAAAAAAGAAAAAAAAAAAACTTGTTTACGGTGTGCAAGCTCAAAGAAGAAGACAGAGTATTACCTTGTTAGACCTACCTGGAAATAGTGCAAATCAGGCAACTCAAAATTTGTCATAGTTCTTTGCGTGTCTGATTTTGAGGTTACAAATAACCTCTAAGTACTTCACTAATACAGAATCCAGAAACAATGAAGATCAACTATATTTACATTTAACGAGAAATGTATTCCTGTACATTATTTGTTGTTTGTTGTTGGGTGCTGTCGAGTCAGTATTTGACTCATAGCAACCATATGTACAGCAGATCAAAACACTATTGGACATTGTGCCAACCACATGATCTTTTTATGTTTGAGCCCAGTGTTGCAGCCACTACGTTACTTCTCATTTTGGGCCATCCCACATCAGCAAAAGGAAGTCCCAGGGGCTTTAGTCCATTCCTGTCATTAAGATTGACTCTACTTTGAGGAGACAACTCTTCCCCAGTAGTTTCTTGGATGCCTTCCAACCTGGGGGGCTCATTTTCCAGCACTATATTTGATGTGCTTCTCTGCTATTCATAGGATTTTTCTTAGTCTGGAAGCTCAGCTGTACCTGTTCATCATGAGTGGCCCACCATGGGCGCTGCCACCAGTGACATAGCTTTCAGCATCATAGCAACATACAGGCTCCCACAGCACCATAAGCTGATAGACATGTAGGGGATACATTAGATAAGGGAACTTATAATGGCTCTTTTTTATTGAGAGCATTCTATGATCAGGCACATAGATACTTTACCTATACTCATTTAATAGATGTAAATCATTAGAATGAGGTCACTGGGGGAAAAATCTGGTATATTATTAGTGATTAAACATAATCCCACATTGATTCTAGATTAATTTTACTAAAGAGTGCTACATGAATTTGAAGTGCTTTTCTGGTTATATTTAGCTTGTATTTAAATAGAATATGAAGTGTTTTTTTTTTTTTCATACAAATATAAGCATATACTCTAAATGTACTTTTCTGAATTTGGGGCTATTAGGCAATAGTTGCCTGCAACCATACCACTGCAGCATCTGATCTGGTTAGGTCTCAGAAGCTAAGCAGGGTCTGGTTAATATTTGGATGGGAGACCATGTGGAAACTCCAGATGTTGTAGGCTTGGAAGAAGAACCTGGCAACCCACTGCCAAGAAACAATCAGCCATTGAAAACCCTATGAATAGCAGAGAAGCACTAACGATAGTGTCTTGCCTGTTGTACATAGGGTCGCCATGAGTTGGACACTGACTCAGCGGCACCTAACAACAGCAAGGCAATAGTTAATCTGTAAGTGTAGTACATTATATATAATATGAATCAAATTACACATTTCTTCTTTTATATTTCATGGTAGTGTCTTCTTATACACAGAACAATGCCCCTAAAAACACATGCACTTTGAAATGTTTCTGTTTTCCTGAAGGTTTCCCTTGAATTTGGTACCTAGTATACATTTCAAGTAAGGCTTTGTATGATTATATGATTTTTGATCTTTATAAAATATAGTAACACTAATTGATGCCTGCAAGGTTTGAATTCTGTATAACCTAACAATGAAAACAATGGCAAATGTGAAAAATAAATATGTATCCACAATAATTGTTCTTTAAGCCAGTTATGCATAAGATATATCGCAAATATTTATGTGGGTGAGTTTTACCTGAGAGGCTAGAATAAAATCACTTACTAGACTGAGTTTGTGCTTTTCAATATTCAAGACTACTTTTGTAAATTGGAAGGAGTTTATAGATCTGGAAAGGAAGACTTAAAGATTTAGTTTTAGCAGGTAACCTGGAAAAATTCTAAAATAGAAATATGTCATTGAACAAAGAAATGGTAAGTCTCTTTCTTTAACATTATAGACTATAAGAAGGGGTTTCTGTGAATTGTAGAGCATAATATAAATGATTTGGTACTGATATTACTTTTAAAAAGTGGTGGTAAAGAATTCATTATTTTAATTCTATAGCAAAGAATTTAAATCTGAGAGATTAGAACTTGGCATTGTTATATTATGCCATTAGATTTTAGGATGAGGGTTTGGGTAGAGGTGATGAAAACCATGGCAGTAAGAGCAAGAATCTGTAAATGCTGAGGTTACAGGTCTTCAGAAAAATGACTGAGTCCTGCAGGATAAGTTTGGAACATACAGGAATTTGAAGAAAGGGAGCAAATATATAGTACATTTAAGAAGATGGTATTTATTAATTTGGAAGAAGGACCTGGCAGCTCACTCCCGAAACAGTCCTGAAACAATAAGCCATTGAAAACTATCAGTAGCAGAGAAGTGTTGAGCATGGCACAGTGTTGAGGAATGTTTCGTGTGTTGTACGTAGAGTGGCTGTGTGTTGATGGCACCTAACAGCAACATTTATTAATTATGAAAAGATGGGGAAAATTTATGCATTTTGGCAGTTTACTAAGGAAAATGAATTTAGATAACTAACTGACCATGTGGAGAGCCTGCTTTTTCCTTATTTTTTTAATACAGTGAGTCCTAAATATTTTGCTACATTAGATATCATTATACAGACAATATTTAAAATAGCCTTTCAACTTTAAAGGCCAATGAGGATTTTTTTTCCTCAAGAAAAAAATTGGTGGATATTCATGGTAGTTCAGTTTATCTTGTGATTTTATTCATCCTTGACATATTTATTTTTGTGACTAGTTTCTGCCCTAATTTGTTGTTGTTAGGTGCCATCGAGTTGGGTCAGATTAATAGTGACCCTATGTACAATAGAAAGAAACACTACCAGATGCTGGGCCATGCCCAGCACTATTGTCATTGCTTCTTTGCTATTCATAGGGTTTTCAATGGCTGGTTGTTTTGGGAGTGGGCTGCTAGGTACTTCTCCCAAGCCTATAGCACCCAGTATACCCAGATAGTCTCCTATCCAAGGACTAACCAGGCCCCAACCTTCTTAGCTTCCCACATCAGATGGGATCGGACACCAAGGTAGTCTACAACCTTTAATCCAGGATTAAAATTAAAATTCTTTTAAGTTTGTAAACTGATTATGTTTTTCAGAAACAGTAGAGGGAGCTAATGAGGAAAAAAATAATGTAGAATCTTGAAATATAAAAATTTTAACCTGTTACTTTATCCCTCTGCATTTTATTTGAAGTGAAAGGCTTTTCTGAGCTAAACTTGTCCTTTAAACATGAAATTACTTAAGGAAATTAGTAAGTTCAACCAAAATTAAAGAATCTTCTGAAATTTGTATGCCAACTATTAGTTTTATTGAAAAGCCAGTTATAGTTATGACCACTGTTTCATAGCTTATATTTGACAAATATAGATGTAGATAATGTCTGTAAGCATTTGTGAAGATGTATAAAATTTTAATTATTCATCTGAACCAAATTGCTTAGTGTAAGCTCTTAGAGTACCATACAAGCTCCAAGAGCTCTTCTGTGTCATGGTTCAGTTTAAAATGATTATTTCATTGTGCCCTCTGAAGTGTAAAATTCTTGATCCCCTACACTGATAAAAAAATATCAGAATTCTACTCTTAACAACATTGATAGGGACTACTGTTAAAACAGTCTATATTTGTAACTATAAAAGAGCCCACATTTAATTAATGTTTTGAAGGAAAAGAAAGGCCAAATATAACCCCCTTGTCTACCTAGCTCATTATTCTATCTCTTGCAGATATCAATTAACTTTAATTAAATGTTTTATGAATCATATGATATACAAAGTCTTGTTTTATAGGATAGTAAAAAATGAACAAATGTAGTCTCTGTTTCCTGAAAGCAGAAAATCTAGTAATATTTTTTTACAGTACATAGCTCAGATATCACCTTCTAGGAGTTAGAGATGAATCTCTAAATATCCCACTATCCTCTGATAGTTTTTCCTGAATTAATGTTTATTTAAACTGCTTTTTAATCAAAATGTAGCTATAAGTACCTCCTGGGGGGAGAGAATTAGGCAAGTTTGTAATATCCACTGTAAAGACTTAAGTTCATCGTGTCTGTTATATTTCTTTCAAAATCAACAGCTGCCTCCTTATTTCAGTATTATTAGGTTTGATGGTACCATATTTACAATATTTATATTCTTGGCATTCACCACACAGTCCCTGGGAAACCTTTATTCTCCCTTTGTTTGGTTTTTCATGCAGTGAGTTCTTAGTGAATGCTTGTTAGGTTAGGTACCTTGCATGCTCTGAACTAGAGATAAGAGTGAGTGAAAAGTCATTCTTGATTTTGTTGTAGTTTAAGTCATACCATCTTTTCCCTTTCCAAGCTAGTGTCTTAAATTGTATCTGTTCTCATACAGTTGTCACTTTCTCTTGTTTATTTATCTCTAAAAAAATTGACTTGTCTCCAGAAATGTCCTAGCCTTCATAGTTTTCATTTGATTAAGAATGGACCAATTAATCTCATTTTCTCAGTATAGGTCTTGTCCTTAAAAATGAGTGTATTGTCCATGGCTCATTTATTTGTTGTTTGTGTTTTGGTTGTCTTTTTTTTTTTCTTCTTCTTCTTTTTTTAAGACAGAATCTTGCTATGTAGACCAGGCTAACCTTGAACTTGAGATACTCCTGCCTCAGTCTCCAGAGTGGTAGAATTACAAGCACACACCTCCATTCTTGGCTAGACTTAGGAAGATTTTGACTACATTTGCCTTGAGCATTTTCATCACACCATTCATGATCACTGTTTATGAAAAGATCCAGATAAAAGTAGGAAACAACCACCTTGTCCTCAAAATCCAGATTTTAGTTTTCTATTATAATATTTGTGATTTTAAGTTATCTATGCAGGTTCTGAACTCTTTAATTTTGCTTCATTAATGGTAATTATTTTACTGAACAATCTTTGGTATAGTGTATACATTTGCAACTTTTCATTTTAATTAATTGGTCACTTTTGTTGCATGTATATTTAAGAGGAATTAGAAAAAAGAGAAAAGCTTATTTATTATTGATGTGATTGTGATTGTCTATCTAAAGGGAGTAAAGAGAGTATCATATAATTTATTTACTGATTATTTACTGATTTATTGCCAGATGAACATTAAAAAAGTAGAGTTTTCTTATATGAGTCATCAATTAGAAAGTATAATTTAAAAATCAATTTAACAATTGCATCCAACACAATAATACATAAAGGAATAATTTGGAAGGTATACTCCAAACTTTTTACTGAAAGAATGTGATTGGGCTTTTTCATTTTTTACTCTATATTCTTTTGTATTGTTTGAACATTCAGTGAGTATATAATGTTTATGTATACATGTATATATGTATTATATAATTACAAATTAGTATAATTAATATTAAATATGTAATATTTTAGAAAAATAGTTACTAACCTGTGCTATTGTTGTTCAGGGCGCCCAGGAACGCATAGATAGTTTACGCCGAGCTGGAGTGATCCATGAGAAACAGACTGCTGTGTCAGTAGAAAACTTCATTGCAGAGTTGCTGCCTGACAAGTAAGAGGCTCATTATGTTTCTTTTAGAAGCAAAATACAGTTGGATTAAGGAGCTCATACTGAATGCCTAGCAAAAAACGTCTCCTATTTTAAAACCAAGAAGAAAAGTATGTTCTCTTGCTTCTGTATCACTTACTCTGTGATACCCAGTATCACTTGCTCTGTCCTGTGTACCTTAGCTGTTAACACTTCTATCCTTGCTTCTCTTTTGTAATTGTACAGTAGAGATAATAATGCATGCTTTCTAAGATTGTGCTGATTTCACGTAATATAACAGCACTAAATATAAGATGATATACTAGTGTATGACTTGGATATATTTGCCTATGGGGAGCAAATACAGTCCTTCACAGTAATTCACAGTAAAATATGGCATGGTCAGGGAGGTCTGATGGCAGTCACTAGGTTTGAATTTCTATTGAATACTCTCTTATGTGTTTAGACAGACCTCCAGATAGCATAATTCCTCATTGTTTTTGAAGGTCTATATTTTTATTGTTGTTGTTGTTGTTAGGTGCCATCAAGTCAGTATTGAACTCATAGTGACCTTCATAGGGTTTTCAATAGCTGTTTCGGGATTGCCTTGGGAGTGGATTGCCAGGCCCTTCTCCCATTCTATATTTTTAGTATCTAGCTTTTTTAGTGAGAAACTCTTTTTGGATATGCCGAGTTGTTTTAGATTAAAATAACTTCCCTTTGTTGAAATCTACCTTGTTTTGTAATTGCATGGTGCTTTTGTTCTCATCAGTCTTCCCCCCACTTTTCCTTCCCTCCCTTCCTCCCTCTCTCCCTCTCTTCCTTCCTCCCTTCTCTCTCTCTCTCTCTCTCTCTCTCTCTCTTTCCTTCCTTCCTTCCTTTTCTTTCTTGTTTATTCATTGTTGAATAACAGTGTGCCTAGCACTTTGTGGCTATAATATGCAAAAAGTATTCTCTAACTTGGAGGGTATATTATAGGGCAGTTAAGAGAAGAGATATATACAGATGAACAGCTTGAAATAATTGTATAAAAACTTAGGTAATTTTTTACTGACAAAAAATGTTACATGACATTTCAGTGGAGATAGCTTGGCGCAGAGGTAGGGTCACATGAAATTGATGAATGGATAGGCTTTGAACTAGACCTTAAAGAGGAGATAAAACTCCAGACAATGGAAAAAAATTAGGTAGGATGCTCTGTGTGGAGGAAAAGGTTGAAGAAAAGGCATCCTGAGGTTAGTGATTCCTTCAGCTTGCCTGAAGGTTTGTTGAATAGGAAGTAAAGAAGTGGTGTTGGGACAACTAGGAGATGCTAGAGATCAAATCTACAACTTGTGAAGATGTCTGCAGTGTAGGTTGAGAAGTTTGAACTTTCTATGTAAGCACCAAGGAGCTATCCATTGACTATTATTATTTCATTTTTTTCCTTTCTATTAACCTTCTGCTATTCTTTTAATGCCTGCAGCCATACCACTATGTTGTCCAGTCCCGTCAGATCTTGAAAGCTAAGCAGAGTCAGGCCTGGTTAGTACTTGAATGGGAGACCACCTAGGAATACCAGGTGCTGTAGGCTTGAGAGAAGGACCTTGCAACCCACTCCCAAAAATAATCACCCATTGAAAACCCTATGAATAGCAGAGAAGCACTAACAATATTGTTTCACCTGTTGTATGTAAGGTCACTATGAGTTGGACACTGAGTTGATGGCACTCAATAGCAACAATTCATTTAATGGCTACCTTAGGTATTACAATGCACGTTTTTGATGTATTATAATAAAAACTCTAACAGGATAATACTGGAGCCGTTTTTATACTGTTCATCTCCTATCCACCTTTTGCAGTATTGTGGTCAATTATCTTAATTTTGCATATATTTTATATTTCTAAGACAATACTAGTATTATTCAGTATAATCACTATTCATTTATGTTTATCCTCTGAATTCCTTCTTGCATTTTTGTTTTTCTGTCTGGAGTCATTTGCTTATCTCAAAAGTCCTTTAACTTACCTGTGTTTTTGCTGGATATATAAGTCTAGGTTGGCAGTTATTTTCTTTCAGTACTTTAAACATGACATTTCTGTCAAGTTAGCTGTCTATCTTAAAGTTTGTGTAAAGATAATATTTTCTCTGTTTTTAGGGTTTTCTCTGTCATGTTATTTTTGCAGTTTTACTATGGTTTACCTAGGAATGTTTGTTTTGTTTGCTTGTATGCTTTTTATAAGTTGTTTTCTGTGGAGTTACTGAACTGCTTGATGCTGTTGGTTGATGTCCTTCATCAGTTTGGGAAAATTTTGAGTTGTCATATCTTCATGATAGCTTCTGCCCACTTTCTTACTCTTCTCTTTATAGGACTCTAATTATATACTTGTTCACCTTTTGACAGTATCTTGCATTTTCCACATTGTTGGGGTTTTTGATTTACCCTCAACTCTTGTTTATTTTGTTTTTAATTTTGGACAGTTGCTATTTGCCTTTCTTCAGGTTCACTAATCTTGCCTTCTGCTGGGTCTAGGTCACGGTTAAATTCAAACATTGAGTTTAGTTTAGTTTCTTTTTTTTTTTTTTTTTTTTGTAGTACTTGGGAATTGAACCCAGGGCTTTGCACGTATTGCAAGTGCTCTACCTGTGGGCTGCACCCCTAGCCCATTTTGAAATGTTTTTATTTTGAGAGAGAGTCATGCTAAATTACACAGGCTGCCTCTGGCCTTGAACTCGTGATCCTCCCGCTTCACCTTCCTGAGTCACTGGGATTAGAGACATGTGCTTCTGCACCTGGCTTGAATTCTTTGTTTTTAATAAGTTCAGTTTATTTATTGAATACCTACATCTCCTATTCTCTTGACTATCTTTACCTCTATTTCCTTGAGCATGTGAATTACAGTTAAAGTCCTTATCTACAAATTGCCTCTTTTAGTCTCTTTTCCTTCTGATATTATAATAAGATGCTGTTGCTGAACACCTAGTAATGTTTGAAAGCCAAGCTTTGTTGATTAAAAAAAAAAAACTCTAGCATCTTTGTGAGATGTTGAGAAGGTTCATGCTTTTCTCTAATGAACAGAGCTGTGTCAGGAAGGAGTAGTGTGTGTAGTATGCATGAGTCACAGGTCTAGCTCTGTCAAGGTTGGCTTATGCTCAAGGTCAGCTGAAGGTCTTCATTTCACCTGTGAAAAGGATTTTTCTTTGCATTTTTCCTTTTTGCTTCTATAGCTTTGTTGCCTCAAAGTGGATGATTCATGCAACTCCTCTAGCTTTTCATTGGGAGCACTGGCTTGCTATAAGCTCCTCCATTATGCTCAGATGTGGTATTTTCCCCATTAAATATGGGATTTAGCTCAGTTGCTTGAGTGCCACCCTGCAGTCTCTGAGGTCCCGAGTTCGATTCCCAGCACCACAAAAATGGGAGAAGGATGTGGCAACCCACTCCGGAGGCAATCCTAAAACAATCAGCCATTGAAAACCCTATAAGGGTCGCTATGAGTTGGACACGACAGCACCTAACAACAACAACAGCAGCAACAACAACAACAACAAGAAGCAAAAGAGTAGAATATTATAGAGGATCAGAAACACTAAATGGTATTAGAAAGTCTGCCGATGGCTACTAGTAGGAGGAGAGAGGACAGAGGAAAATTATAACAGTAAGGTACAGGATGGGAAGAGATAGAGGACAAGAAAACAGAGTAAATGCAGGCTCCCAAACACTTGATATTTCCTGTCATGGCTGCTTCTGTTTGCAGTGCTCCTGTGGGAAGTAAATGCACAGAAGATAAAGTCAAGGAAATGCTTAGACCTCAGACTAGAAAAGGTCAATCAGGAAGAGCATTCCAGCTAAAATCCATTAAATAGAATAGAGCTAAGTTTAAACTTAATGTTTTTCAATGCTGTCTTTGATGAACTTTTACTATATGGTCTGTCTTTGTAAAATATATATTGGCGCCTGTGTCAGTTCCTCAGATTCCATTGTGAAATTTTCTCAGTTATGTGAAATCTAAATATCTTGGAACTAGAGTTCTTTTTAAGGACTTTCCAAGTGAATTACCTTCTAAATAGACTTGATTGTGTCCATCTTATTTTATTAGCCACAGGGAGAGGGAGAGAGGTGGGGAATCACTAGTGACTATCCATGAGCAGTCACTAGATGACCACTAGATGGCACACCTAGATGACCACTGTTCCTCCTCTTGAGGTAGGGATCACGTGAAGAACTGTAGGAGGGGGAAAGAACTGAAAGTTTCCTTACCCAACAACACTAGGGACAAAAATGGAAGGTTTTTGGTTGGGATGACAGTGATTGAAGTTTTACAGTGAATTGAAGAGAATGACAAAGCCCATTTCCAGGATGAAATGTTCAGTAGCATTGTAGTATTTTAAAGAACAGAGAGGACCTTGGAATTCTAATGTCATAAAAGAATCTCTGCTCATGCCTTCAGTGATTCTGCTTTTCATGCCTAACAGTTTAGTTGATACAGTATTCATGACAGAGCAAAGCTTAGCTAAGCTTGGCTTTATGGGGATTTCATAAATACGTTTTTCTTGTCTGAGAAAAATAGTCATAACAAAACATGAAATATTGATTAGTAAACTGAATAAAATAAATATCATTACTTAATCTTAATTTGAAACAGGTTTAAGATATGAGTAGTACAGGCATTATAAATTGCCATTTTAATATTCAGCTGAGTTGCTTATTCCAATCTGTATTTTACTTGATTGTTTTTCTAAATATGGAAATAAGTCTGCTAATCCATTTTACAGTTCATTGCATGTTACAGAGCTATATATGTTTTAAAAATAGAGATATTGAGCTTTTCCTGTACCGTACTCTCTTGTCATTTAAATTCACCATTTCAGGACATCTAGTTGTTTTTTAATGCTGGTAGCTAAAATTCTGGTGTTCCTATAATTGTCTTCACTAAGTAAATTTAAAAGTGTCTTACTTTTTAGTATTTATAAGTATGTTTAGGTGGAAAAGTTTCCTTGATTTCATGAAGATGTTTTCAAAGCTTGACTCATAATAAACAATTCAGAAACTGTGATAAGAAGGATTCTGAATGAAAACTCATGAGGACAGTATTTGTTATTATTTCCGCTGCATGAGCTTATTTTTTAGTTTGCTAATAAGATTACGAGATGGCGGCATGTTAATTCTAGAGTTGGTAATAAAAAGTTTCCCATATTTTAGTAAGGAACATTTAAAAAATATTACCCATGAGAAGCTATTTGCATGTTCAAATGAGTGCATATTTATCTGTTGCATATTTAAGTACCTCTGCGTCCATTATTCTCCCCATCTTAACAAGAAAGGAAACTTTTCATGGTGAGTAATAAAAATATTTTTTCTTTGCTGTTATTACCCATTACATTTTTCCTCTTGGAATTAAGACACTAGACTAATTTTATCTGTTGTTTTTATGAATTGTCCTCTTGCAAACTAATTAGAAAACCACTTGTTTTTTGAAATCTAATGTTTTTTCTGAATAGGAGTACTTGTTTTTCCTTTTTGTCTCTTCACTGTAACTTTCATTTATCATGTAAGCAATAAGACACTCATGTATTCTGTCACAGATGGTTTGACATTGGTTGTTTGGTAGTTGAAGATCCCGTGCATGGCATTCATTTGGAAACTTTTACTCAGGCCACACCAGTGCCTTTGGAGTTTGTACATCAGGTTGGTTTTCTGCTTTACTTTTTCATTATGCTATAGAGAAACTTGTGATATTGTCTTGAAAGTAAATATGTGTTGGGTTTTGTTGTTGTTGTTAAAAATACGTTCTTGATCTTAAGTCTTTTTTTTCTCTTTTAGCCTTTTTCTTTGCTTTTCAATTTCCTGGGCTTTCCATGTATTAGTACCTCCCTGCTTTTGTTTTTCAACTGTCTTTGGGAAGAAAATACATTGTAG
>VMDO01006680.1:39285-78249 GCA_007922755.1 Pedetes capensis
TTTTTTTTTTTTTTTTTTTTTTTTTGCTTTTATGAGGTCAGAAGGTTTGCCCTTTCTGCCTTTTTTATGTCCACCTTTCATTTTCTTTTTCCCTTCATCTCATATCTTTTATTTCTACTGTCATTTACATTTCCCTCTTCTTTGATGTGATTTTCCTTTTTAATTGTTCATCTTTAGTAACAAGTTAATATTAGTAACTTTAGATAATAGGCACATTATCTTTAGATTTGTTAAAACAGACGTAATAATGTATCTATTCACATAGTTTCCAGTAGAATGTAAGCATAAATGATGATTCTTATTCCTCTATATTTTTGTATGAACTTTCTCTAACTCTCTAGTGAGCAGAATGGAATATATGTGCCAGAGGTATCAAAAAAGTATATACACGTTTTAAGAAATATCATCTATGTATTACTTTTCAAAGTTAATGGAATTGTGGTAGCGGTTTGTAGAGTGACCTTCACTCTAAAGATGGCATTAATCAAATGAATACTAGTGCCACATGGTGATGTGACAGGCAAGACAAAGAAAATGGCAGAAGCACAGTTGTTGGTCAAGGAACACAAGACCATTTTAAAGTGGTATTTGCAATTTGAAAACATTGTGGAAGTACAGTAACAATGGAAGCATGAATATGCAGCAGAACCTCCAACATGTTAAGTTGGAAACATATGGTACTGTGTGTGATATGCACAAGGGAAGATGCAGAAGGCCTCACAGAACAAGACCTGCTGCTTCTGCTGTGGTAATCACTTTGAGCACCTCTTATAATTACAGAAGTCAAATGTGACTTGTGTTTATCTTTTATCAATATATAATAGGTATTACAATTTTAATACAGGTTTTCCTGCCTTAAAACATGTATACCTTTTTTTGGCACACTATGTGTTTACATTAGAATCTTTGTATTATTAGCAGGTATTTTGCTGATTTTTCTGTCTTAAAATTATTTGGGACTTGTAGATTTTGAAGATTTGATAAAATATTGGGTTGTCTTTCAGGAAAATGTATGTATACAGTTACATATAAATTAGGCATATGTTTATAAAGTTGCTGGAGGCCACCAGTGGCCTTTTTAGAGGTTTACAGTTTAGAAAGGGGATTATAATTAATGCTTAGGTTTTTGAAGTTTTGCTGAAACTTTTATATTTATACTATAATTTCAGAAGTTTAAACAAATTTTTTGTGGCTAACAGTAAACTAATTCCAATATGAAGGAGATTCAAAGGCTAAGCAAATACTATATATGCTGTTATGCCAACAAATTTTAAAACTTAGGTAAAACGATCGATTTTCTAGGAAAATGTAAATTTAACCATTGCTGACTCAAAAGTATTAGGTTGAACCATACAAAATTGTTGTCCTTGATAATCAAAAAGTCAAATATTGTCAGTTTTATATGATTTAAGGTAAATAACTCAATGAAGCATTACAATGAAAGAACACCATCTAACTAAAAAATAATCAAATCAAAAATAATCTATAAAATATTCAAGGAGCAGATGATTTTCATATTGCATTAATGATCAAAATATAAGTAGAATGTTTTCTAGTTCATTCTGTGACTTTTGTCTTTACCGAAAGTATTTAGCTCAGTGCCTGGCACAAAGTAAGTGTTTATTATCATCATTACTTTTATTATTACTGGATTTAAGAAATGTGTATCAAGTGCCTACCCATTGGGGAATTGAACAATGAACAAAAAATACAAGGTTACTGTCATAGAAGTTAGTGGAGGTGATGAATATTATTTGAGAATTGTAATTATAGTAGAAAAAGATTACTTGAAGTAGCATATTTCTAAATGGTCTCATATTAGGCCACCAGGTCCTTATAACTTCTTACTGGAGAATTAGAGCATATGCTCCCCCTACTACTATTATCTAGTTTTTGTTGAGTGCCATCAAGTCGGGTCTGACTCATAGTCAATTTACATCCAACAGAATGAACACTACTCAGCACTGCACCATGCACATAGTCTTTTTATGGTTGAGTGCACTATTGCAGCTACTTTCTTCTCATTTTGAGTCTTGCCACATCAGCAAAATGGAGGTCCCCATTACTCCATTCCCATCATTAAGATTGACTCTACTTCGAGGAGGCAACTTTTCCCCAATCATTTCTTGAATACCTTCCAGCCTGGCGGGGCAGGGTCATTTCCTAGTATTATATTTGACAGTTCTCTGCCATTCATAGGGTTTTCAATAGCTGATTGTTTTGAGAGTGGGCTGCCAGATCCTTCTCAAGCCTATAGTACCTGATATTCCCAGGGGGTCTCCTATCCAAATACTAACCAGGACCGACCCTGCTCAGCTTCCAAGATCTGATGAGATTGTACGCCAGGGTAGTATGGCTGCAGACAGACACTCTTGTGACTAAGGAAATCTTAAATACTTTAACCTATAAAATATGATAGATGCTTTTAGTCAAAGATTTGAATAAAATCAAGTGTCCAAAGATTCCATAATCATGTGTAACTTACTTGGCTTCAGATCACCATTCCACAGATGGTAGTGGTCTAGGAGAGCACTTTATCACTTCCTGGCAAAATGGAAAAAAATCAGAGAATCTAAAGCAGTAATGAATCAAAAGTTGGTAGGAGTGGTCCAACCTTGGGAGATGAGTACAAGTTTCTTACTGACATTGTTTGGAACTGCCTGTGCATGGTGATGAGAAGCAGAAGAACTTCTACTGGATTCTAATATTATTTTTCAACTACCTACAGAAAATGTAATTACTTTGCCTGTACCTGTGGCAGACTATTTCTGCCATTGTGCCGTTAGCATGCCATAGTAATAAAGTGAGCTTTGGGTAAAGCTGAAATTATCCAGTTGAAGAGATAGTCCATTTTTCTATGATTAAATGCTGTTGGTGATTAAATGTCCTTTTAAAACAAAACAAAAAAAAATCTGTATCCCTTAACTAAATGTCAAAATCATGGGTAAAATTAATAAAGTTCAGAAATATATTAGAAGAGCATTGTATCCTGATCATGAGCGATTTGTCCCCAAGAATTGAAGAATGCATCACCAATAGCAAATCAGTTATGTAGTTTAATACATGAACAGATTAAAGAAGGAAAAAGATTTCAGTGGAGTTGATGATGATATTTCTGAGAAATAACAAGCGTTCTGTTAAATAGTCCTAGCTAATTAAGATTAGATGAGTATGAAAGTACTAGAAAATCAAAGTAAACCTCAGATGTTATGATAAAGCAATGTAATTATAAAGATGGATCCTATCATTGCCATTGTTAACATTGCTATAAGATCTGGGGTCAGCACACAGTGGCCAACAGCCGTATATGGCATGCTGCCTATTTTTATAAGTTAAGTTTTATGGGAATATATTCTGCCAATCAGTTTACATATTGTTTGTAGGTGCTTTTGTACTACAACAGCAGAATTGAGTAGTTGGAGTAAAGGGTTACTTTGTGACCCTTTCCAAAAAAAGGTTGCTGACCTCTGTGCTACATTTGATCTTTGCAAAAGACAATTTTCATTTTACTTTTGGCACCATATATTGGAAAGAAATAGACACTATGCTGAGTGAATGAAGTAGACTTATATATACTAGTATCTAAAGATATCTATAACCTGCAGCCGTACCACTGCGGCATCTGATCCCGTCGGATCTCAGAAGCTAAGCAGGGTCAGACCTGGTCAATACTTGGATGGAAGGCTGCCTAGGAACACCAGGTGCTGTAGGCTTCAGAGAAAGACTGGGCAACCTACTCCAAAAAAACTATCAGCCACTGAAAACCCTATGAATAACAGAGAAGCACTGACTATAGTGTTTCATCTGTTGTACATAGGGTTGCTATGAGTCAGACACTAACTCAACGGCACATAACAACAAATAACAAAGATATCTATGACGTATTACTAAGTAAATGTCAAAGACAGTGCATTTAGCATCCCACTTATTAGTGGAAAGATGCATGTTTAAAAATATATACAAAGATTAGGGGAAAATGTCCTGTAAAGACAACAGTAAACTATTAATGTGGTTAACTGAATAGTATTATTTAGAGGATGTCATTTGGTTTTTATTCTGTTGTCTTTGTTTTACTTTTTGTTGTGTGGTTTCAAAATTCAGAAGATAAAGAACTGTGTACACTGCACTGAAACACCTTTTATGCCCTAGCTGTCCAGTTCTTCTGTTTCTTTTTATCTATCCTGAAATGTTTTGTGTCTGTGCTACTTTATTTTAGGGGTTTTGTAATTTAATGGACTAGAAATCAGCCATTCAAGGCATTCAGTTCTCATCAGTATGAATAGTAGTGAAAATCTGGAAACAATTTCATATAATTTACGCTTGCTAAATATAAATGGCCTGCATCCATACCACTGTGGCGTCAGATCCTGTCAGATCTTGGAAGCTCATTAGGGTCGGACCTGGTTCCTACCTGGATGAGAGACTGCCTGGGAACACCAGGTGCTGTAGGCTTGGGAGAAGTATGTGACAGCTCACTCCCAAAAAATAATCAGCCATTGAACACCCTATGAATATCAGAGAAGCACTGACAATAGTGTCTCATATGTTGCACATAGGGTCACTATGAGTTGGACACCAACTCGATGGCACCTAACAACAACAGCAAATATAAATGATTCCTTCTCCATTAAAAACCCAGCTATTCTAGATTTTTGCTGATGATATCAGATCTTTCAGAAGTATGATCCTGGGCATGGCATCATAAGCATCACCTGAGAATTTGATATTTTTAAAAAAGCAGCTTTTCAGACTGTACCCAGAGCTACTGAATCAGAATATGCATTTAACAACACTTTCAGGAGATTTGAGTGCACATAGCAGTTATGTGTACAGTTTTACAGTGTCTCTAGGGACTTTAGTAATTTGTCTGTTGTTTCTCTTTGAAACTCAGTGAAATACTGATAGTGGAAAGAGAAATACTGATAGTTTCAAAGAGAATACTAGAGCAGGGATTGCCCAATGCTCTGTAGTTTCCATCAAATTTACTCAAAAGCTGATAATGTACTACCTCTCCTAGAAGAAGCTGTGGCATTTCCAAGTCAGTTAAAGTATGAGAAACTGTGGTTTTGGCCAAAAAACAAAAAGAGAAAGAGCTCTTCATGTGATTATAATATACAGTGCATTTGGGGATTGCTGTACAGGTAGATCCATTCCACAGTTCCTCCTGTGGACTGGGTCTGCCACCCCAAACCACAAAAACCTTACCTGTTAAGCAGCAAGTTTTTTCTTCTTTCATTATTCTGTGGGTGAGTAGGTGACTTGAGTGCAGGCAGGTACAGACAGGGTTAGTGAGTGACACCACAGTGGTCAGTGCTTTCCTTGTCTGGAGCTCATTTGATACGTGTCACCTTGTTGTTGTTGTTGTTAGGTGCCATCGAGTCGGTATTCGACTCATAGTGACCCTGCATACAACAGGCGAAACACTATTGTCAGTGCTTCTCTGCTGTTCATAGGGTTTTCAAAGGCGGATTGATTTTTGGGAGTGGGTTGCTAGATCCTTCTCCCATGTATCACCTTACTGATATGTTAATCACATCTGGGGCACATTCTGCAAACTGATGAGCAGCTTTTTCCTAAATGTGTTAAAGCCTTAATATACAGTCTCTCTGTCTTTGGTTAGAATTTTATGACTATAAAAAGATAATTTGGCACTAATTTAAATGCACTAACCCTATTATGAACCTGAAGAGAACCTAAGTATAGGGCTAGGATTTAAACCCTCTGATTCTGAGCTCTGTGAATAGATGGAATTGTTAAATTTAAGATTTAGACATGTGCACAGCCCTGTGTTCAGTCTCTCATATCACAAAACAAGAAAGAAAGAAAAAGACTTAAATTATCTTTGAACAAAAATATCAGCATAATAGAGGTAGTTTTTTTGTTTTTGTTTGTTTGTTTGTTTGTTTGCAGTTCTGGGGGTTGAACCCAGGCCTCGTGCCTGCATGCTCTGCAAGTGCTGGACCACTGAGCTGCACCCCCAGTCCTTTTTTTTTTTTTTTTTTTTTTACTTTTTTGAGACAGGGTCTCGCTAAGTTATGCAGACTGCCTGTGGTCTCGAACTTGCTATCCTCCTGCCTCTGCCTCCCGAGCCACTGGGATTACAGGTGTGCGCCACCATGCCCAGCTAATAGAGGTAGTTTTAACAAAGTAGATATGTACAGTATTATTTTGACTCTTGTGTAGCCTTGTAATTTTATAGCATTGGCAGCATGGCTGTGTTTCTGAGGATTGGTCGTAATCCGTATTAAAAGTAATGTGAAGCCAGGTGTGATGGAGCACATGTGTAATCTCAGTTTGGGAGACCCAGGCAGGAGGATCGCAAGTTTGAGGCCAGAGGCAGCCTGTGTAACTTAGTGAGACCCTGTCTCAAAATAAAAAGTAAAAAATGAGCTATGGATACAGTGCAATGGTAGAGCACCTATAAAGTATGAGTGAGGCCCTAGGTTCAACCCCTCAGTGCTGCCAAAAAAAAAAAAGGTACCTGAGTCAAGACTTTGAGACATCACTTGTAAGTAGTTCCAATGATGTTTTTAATGTATGATAAATAATATGGATTTTATTTTTCCATAGGCTCAAAGTCTAACTCCACAGGACTACAATCTGAGATGGTCTGGCCTTTTGGTGACAGTGGGCGAAGTCTTGGAAAAGAGTTTACTGAATGTGAGTCGGACTGATTGGCACATAGCTTTCACTGGCATGTCTCGTCGACAGATGATTTACAGTGCAGCCAAAGCCATAGCGGGCATGTATAAACAACGCCTTCCACCTAGGACTGTGTAAAAGACAACCTGTCTAGGATACACTTTCAGCTTGTTGTTAAAGGAGATATTATACCTTCTTAAATAGCTTCAGTGAATCCAGTAGTCTTTATAATTTTCTTGTAGGCTGCATTTTTTTTATAAAGTCATGGTGTCATTCCAGTATAAGAAAAGAAATAGATTCTTTTACAATCATGTAATTTTATATACCACAGTTCTCAAAAAAGAAAATATACAAATATATTTATAGCATAAATTGTAATTAGAAAGTGGAAATTCATACGTACACACCTTTGATTTAATGGTATAGACTTAATTTTTTAAAGAATATGTAGTTGAGGAACATGTTTATTAAATAATCTTTAAAAGCATTGTTTCTTTTTGCTTTTTGTATGCGCACATGATCTCAGGTCTGATGGTGAGCATCAGACCTAGAGACACTTACCTGAAAGGAGATGGTGCACATTTCTATGCATGTTTTTTATAGAATATAGGCCAAAATAACAAAATCGATCATTTCTTTTTGGTCATCATGTACACTATAGTCTGGAAAATTATAGTTGTTTCTTTTTTAAAAAAATAAATGTTATCATTTCACAGATTTTTACTATGAACATTGGGGTGATAAATTTTATTTTTTCATAACTATATGCAACTAACATGCAAATGATCCAAGTATATTTTAGATCAGAAGTATTTATGTTATTTTTGTATAGTACTATTCCGTACTTCCGAGAATAAAACTCTGACAACAGCCATTATTCCTGCTTATACTAATATTCTTCAAACAATAAAAGAAGTTTGAGAAGAAATGTACTTTATTGCTTATGGGATGGTATGCCTCTTATTTTAATGAACATTACTTCTCAGTTTGCCTTGCTATTGTTGTTAGGTCCTGTCAAGTCGGTGCCTGACTCATAGTGACCTTATGTACAACAGACGACACTGTTGTCATGATTCTCTGCAATTCATAGGGTTTTTAATGGCTGATTGTTTTTTTGGGAGTGGGTTGCCAGGTCCTTCTCCCAAGCCTACAGCACCTGGTGTTCCCAGGCAGTCTCCCATTCAAATACTAACCAGGTCTGACCCTGCTTGGCTTCTAAGATCTGACAGGATCAGATGCCACAGTGGTACGGCTGCATGCTAGTTTGCCTTAAGCACTACTTTTCTAGCTTTGTGCCATTCTGCCTTTATTTTTTATGAATGTTTTCAAAAAAATTATTTTATATTCAATCTGGTTTATTTAGTCCATTATGTTAATATTTAGTGAGAGCTTTTTCCTCCTTCAAATAACATATTTTACCATTTGGGGATTTATATAAGTCAGAATTAAGTAAATTCTTTTTTCTTACACAGTTGAATTATATATATGCAAGTTCAAATAATTTTTTAAAGATAGTAATTTAATTTTTATTTACTCTTCTATAGTTATTCAGATGTAGAAGAATTAGCACAGTCTTTAGCAGTTTTATAAAAGGTGTTGAAGTTCTTATCTTGCATTGCTTTTACATGTAAGGTTTGCTTATATTACTGTTATTTCAAATAATTCATTTCTGCTATTTTTCACATGAGAATGAGAAGAATTGTTATTTTTGAAATTATGGTATATATCAATTTCCAAGCATGTCTATATATTGGAAATTAGTATAGTGATTGTTCAGTGAAATTCAGACTTTTTATATCCATTCAAAGTAGTGAGAAACAAAAATGAGATGCAACTAGTTGCTATGGCATACTTTTGTCCAGGGATAATAGAGCCAGAATACTTTCTTTTTCCTGTCCTTTAGAACACGCAGAAACCTTTCTCTACCATTTGCCTCTATCCTTGGTTTTAAAAAGTTTTCTTTTCTAACAGTATTTTATGAGGGCATTGGCTGAATGACAGAAACTCAGTGTTTTAGTGCAGACTGAAGACAAGTATGCTTTTACTTAAAATATTTTTGTTACTTTCCTTCCTACTACAGAAAAACTTTACAGATCCTAAAAATACCTGACTTTTTCTTTCATTTTTGATTAATTAAGTATGAAGTATCTTATTAGATGTTTTGAGGGTTGTCTTCACAGACTCACAAGTGAACATTGATATCTCACTGAGTGATGGTTTTCAGAATCCCAAATAGCAGTGGCAAAGTTTTGCCCTGGTTTGGTTGAACCTGGATAGATTTCCTGCACCTGGTAACCTGGTAAACTTTCTACTCTCCGGAACAGCGTGAGTGGGTGAGGAGGTGGACTGAAGGGCAGATGGAAGAGGGAAATCCTTGATCTGGTCTGGCCTGATTCTTCTGTTGGCTCTGAGTTCTCTTTGAAAGGAATCAAAGAATTACTGACTCCACATGTTCAGCTTCTGCAGCCTCTTTTATTTTGTTGTTGTGGGATTCCCCTAATAACAACAGGAGCAAGAAAACTAACTCATGATCCCTAACAACACAGCAGCTTAGCCAGGCAGTCTTGGTGACAATGCTTAGATATGCCAGTTGTCGGTCTAAGGCCATGCTCCCCTTCCCAGCCCTCCAGCGCCTATGTCCTTTACCTACCCATTTCCTTGTAACTCACACACTGTCACTTGGCGTGGGGGAAGAGGGATAGCTACTTGCTTTTATTCTTTCTCAAGCTTTTTAGGAAAATTCATCTTTAACATAGTTCATTACCATTGTTCTCGTGGTTTTATAAAGCTTTTTCTTTTGGAGCTTTTTTCTTTTGGTTTTTGTATTTTATGTATTATAATCCAAATCATTGAATTTTATAGACTTATACACTTATTTAATTAGTATTAAAAAACAGAAAAATGCAGGAAAAGTAAGTTAACATCAACCTCACATTATTGCCAGTTCCAAGATCCTCTTTGTATTCAGGGTTTTGTTGTTATTTATTTTATTTATTTTTAGTTTTATAATTTTTTCAGGACTGAGGGTACAACTCAGGGCCTCACACATGCTAGGCAAGCACTCTACTACTTAGCCATACCCTTAACCCCGTATTAAGTTTTCGAGGCAACCCTGGACCTAAGTTGTGCCGCAGACTTCTGAGGTGGGAAACAATATAGGCGATGCTGGTAGTTTACTCTTCTGATTCTCTTGTCATTATTGCTTTCTCATTCGTTGTTCCTCAGCCTTTGGATATAGACAGAAAGATAGTGTTGTGATAATAAATTTAAATACACAAGAGTAGAGATGAAAGTGTATAACGTACATTTATTTAGAATTATGCAAATTAGCAGTTACTCAGGGTAAACTAAATTAACATGATTTTGAATTTCCTGTGTTCCTTGGCCAGAAAAAAACAAGACTTTGTGATTTGTGAAGCAAAACTGATAATATTCTGTATTTTGAAAGTTGTTGGATTAAACATAAATTATTAAGAAATGTGGATTTTTACTCCCAGGATATGGTGTTCATTTTGTGATATCATGTAGAATGATGTATTGGATAAAACCAATTTTGTAAGTATGTAAATATGTTGTAAATAAATATTTTGCTTATTTCCCAAAAGTGTATAGTGATTTTTAAATGTTAATTTATGTTAGATGGACCCATAGTTCTTTTTTGTGTAAATCGGTTCCTGTTAATAATTCTTGTAGAACCACAACTTCAAGCACTATTTTTCTAGGGGAATTGTAATATTCATATATACCAGAGCTGTTAACATCAAGGTCAGAAAATTCAGAGTGTTTAGGAGAGAGAATATGTTAAAGACAAAGATAATAGACAGGAAGGTAAGTCCTGTGTTCATGAGGAGACCTCTAGAGTTCTGAGTTTAATTTTACCCACGGCCACCAAAAGTGTCTGTTTTGTTTGTTTTTTGAGACAGGTTTGCTAGTAGCCCAGGCTGTCCTTGAGCTTGTGATCTTCCTGCCTCTGCCTTCTGAGTACTTGGATTATAGGTATGTTCTAAGTTTTGGCAATGATGATGTATTAAGTTTTGGCAAAGCTGCTATAAACAAATGTGTGCAGATTTTGTGTGGACTAAGTTTTCACCTCCTCTGGGTAAATAAGAAATGCAATTGCTGGATGTATGGTAAGAGTTATGGTTAGTTTTATAAAAAACTACAAAACTGTCTTGCAAAGTGGCTGTGTTCTTAAAAAAAAAAAGTTTATTCTTGACTATGTTTGCAAATCTGAGTTTATGATCCCAGGACAGGAGATTTTTGTTCTGATTTAGCCAGGTAAAAATTAGGGGGAAGGATACTTGCCAGAAGACAATAGATTATTGATTGGGGTTTCTTTGTTTATCAAGAGACAATAATACTCTTTTTAATAGATCAGAAGAATATCAGTTCAGGCCCAGGAAAAGCTATGTTAAATTTATACTTAATTTTAGAGCTAACTAGAAGAGGAAGAAAAGAAAAATTTGGGCAATAGAAACAAAATTGACAAAACAATATCAGGGAAGCTTAGAAATTTACAAATGAAGGAAATCTTGTAAATGATCCTTAAAACAAAATTAAAAGCAGTATGACAGGAAAGAGGAGCTAAACTTTATGGAAGTACCTATTATTGGTTAAGTACTGGGCTAAAAGCTTAAATCTACATTATGTTATTGAGTCCCTAGATTTTATTACTCCCATTTTTATAGATACAGTAACTGAAACTTTGATGAAGCCATTTGCACAGTATCTTCGCAGCACATGAATCACAAGAGAATTCAAAGCTGAATTGCTAATAAACTATTCTCCCACAACCTCCTTGAATTTACTTATGGAAGTAATGATGTAATTCTATAAATATTTGCGAAACAAAACTGAATTCAAATAATAACATGAAGGGCTTTGCCTTTGTATAATTCTAATTGTATAATTATGTTTAGGGAAATCTAGTTTTTACTCCTTATTTCTGATTTTTGTTTGAAAGGACTGTTTTGGGCTTTGCTACTGTTATGAAAATGTACTTGTAACATTTGGACATTCTGCCATCAAATTTGAGAAACCATAAACTAAGTTTACCTTTGCGTATTATTTTTAGGATGAAAGCCAGAAATATTCTCCAGTGGCATCAAGAATGTATTTGAAGAAAATTTATTTTTAAACTGGTCTTTAAGCAAGGTACTGACTATGTACCTTTTAAAATACTTTAAAAATAATTTGTTATTGACATACACATATAGAAAAGTACACAAATGAATTAATACATCACAACATGGATAACACTCATGTAAATACTGCTGTAATAAAAAAAAAAATTGACTACGCCATAGATCACCCTTCAAGCTTCCTGAAATCACGTTGTCTCTGAGGTAACCACGACCCTGAATTCTAACACTATGGATAATTTTGTCAGTTCATGGATCTTTATATAAATGGAATCACATACAACATGTACTCTTTTGTCTCTGACTCCTTTTCACTTGTGAATTATTTGTGTTGTCATGTATAGCAGTTATTTCTTGCCTTGTTGTTCTACTAGCTAAATGTTTCCCAGTTTATCTTCTCTTGCTGGACAGTTAGGCTGTTTCCACTTTCTTGGGCTGTAGTGAATAATACAACTATGGACATTTTGTGCAGTTCTTTTGGTACAGATATGTAGCATTTCTTTTAGAAATATAACTGGGACTGGGATTTCTGAGTTATAAAGTATGCTTATGTTCAGTTGCAGGAGGTTTTGCCAAAATATCCAATGCTTACACTTGAATTTACCATCCTATCATCAATATGTGATATTCCTACTTATTCTACATCCTGTCAGCTTGTCAACTCTTGACATTATTAACTTTATTTATTTATTTGAGACAGGGTCTCACTGTGTAACTCAAGCTGGTCTTGAACTTGTGATCCTCCTCCCTCCTTGCCTCTGCAGTTACAGACATGTGCCACCACGCCTGGTTGTGAAGTCATTTGGAATTTTGAATTTTATTTTAGTTTTAATTTGCTTTTCTATGACATTAAAGATAAATTTGATAAACTTTTCATGTATTTGTATTTGGATATCCTCCTTGAGGTACCTGGTCAACTGCCTAATTTTTCCATTAAGTTTTCTCTACTTAAACAATTTTTTTTTAAATTATGTATTCTAGTTACTATAGGGCTGGGATTTAGCTCTGTTGGTAGAGCGCTGCGCTGCAGCGCTCTGAGGTCCCGAGTTCAATTCCCAGCACCTCAAACATGGGAGAAGGACCTGGCAATCTACTCCCAAGGCAATCCCGAAACAGTCAGCCATTGAAAACCCTATGAGTGTCGCTATGAGTCGGATACCGACTTGAGGGCACCTAACAACAACAAGTTACTATAAGTTGCAAATACTTCTCACTTGTTAGTGAAATACACATGCTCATTTGCTGTGAGTCTTTTTTATCATGAACATCTCCCCACACTGTGATGTTTACATATATGGATTGCTCATGAGTGGTAGCCCCCATGCCAGCTAACTACCCAGGAGTAGTCCAGTCTTGGAAGATGAACTCTGTGAGGCTTACCACGAAGCATGTCACTCTCCACTTGTGGTCCCTTCTTAAGGAATTTTTCAAGAATAGTTTTGACTATATTGTATATTGTAATAATTTGATATCTATTCCAGAAAACCCCTGCTTTCTGTAAAATTCTTTACTAGAAGTAACACGTGTGGGAAAAGATAGAGTTGGGGACAGATCAATAAAAATCTTTAATTTTGAAATTGACAGTAACCTCAACCATAATGTTAGCACAGTTTTAAAAAGTATTGCATTCCTAATAAATACAAAAGACACCTTCACATTAATGAGTAAAGATGGAAGGTAACTTGGAAAGAGAAGGCAGTAAGAGAAGACTGAGTCAAAAAAAAGACAAAATACAGAAACATTAGGGAGAACTCTGCAGTCCAGGACCAAGTGGAAACAAGTGTACTGCCAGGCTTCCTGTGTTCATCTGTGTGTGTGTGTGTGTGTGTGTGTGTGTGTGTGTGTGTGTGTATGAATTTGCATTTACATGCTGTTAATTCCTTGCATAAATCAGTAAGATTTCTAGGTTATGCAGAAAACATTCACCACTTAACTATGTTTAAGATTTGTTAGAGAAATGGGCTGTTGCGGAACAGACTGAACTTGCTATTTGCTTTATTCATTACCATTAGAAACTAAAAACCACTATACACAAAACCACCATGTAACTACCATAGGCAGTCAGATACCTCCAGGGATCAGGCAAGCCATGGAAGTGAGTGAGGGGAGAAGGGGAAGATGTCCACTCTGAAGAAGGCAGAAGGCATAACCCAGCTAGAGGGATGGGAGCCCTCAGTGTCAGCCAGCTACTGATGTGAGATTGTGGACTTCAGTGTGACCAAATCATCTGCTTATCATGTTACTGTTTTGTTTTATTTTTTTCTAGACAATCAAAATACCTGGATTTTTAGGTGAAATTGCCCAACCCTTAAAACTCCAACCAAAGAACTCTTCATGTTGATTTCCTGGAGTTTTAAAATGAATTTTATGATGATTACATGTGGCATGGTCTCTAGGGATGAGTGTGTAAACTGAAGTAAAGATCTGGTGATAGCTAGTGTTACTGAAGCCATGTTCTTTGGTCCAGAAATGAAAGAAAGAGACCAAACCCAAAGGGGTACAGTAGAACTTTTATTGGGTCATCTACTTGAGCCAAATGGAAGAGACAGCTCTGATCAAGGCTGTAGGAAAAGCTGTAGCTAATATAGGAAGAGTCTCCACCAAAAGTTCCCATCCAGATACTTCATGCAAACAATGGATTCAAACTTGCAGGGAGTGCCTAGTTTTGACCGCTCGTGTCAGGTCTTCCATGGACACAAAGTGACTTAGACTTGCAGAGAGTGTCTGGCCCTGACTCCTCAATGTCTGAGCTCAGTTGTAGGCTCATGGATCAACTATGACTAGAAGGGTAGAGGCAGGTTTTCAGGAGGCTGACCTGTTATTATATATGTGTTAGTAGGATATGTTTGTAGCTGTTGTATTTTAAATTCTGGGGCTGCATGTGAGCCCTGGGTCCCTATTTATTTCCTTGTTTGTCTTTGTTATGAAAGCACAAAACAAGTGTGATCCCTTTAGGGCCCCTTCCCAGCATCTGATCATTCTGTCCCTCTTTGGGTGGTCCCTGACTGTCTCACTGGGATTACATGGGATGCTATATAATATGTGTTCTAGATATTAGATTAAGTTCAGTTGTCTATTATTTAGGCTACCTAGTGTTCCCTTTTATTTTACCTAGAACTATTCTGTTTGTTTGGTGCTTTTTCCCACAGAGTGAAAAGACGACTTTCCTTTTCTCTTTGTAGAGTGGTTTTCCCAGGATGCATCTTAACACTTGGTGAAAACTTAGAACCTAATGCAAGAGACTAAAACTCTTCCTCTTAACTTTTCTTTTTATGAATACTTTATTTAACATGAAAATCTTTTTTTTTTTCAGTACTTGAGAGGTTGAACCCAGGCTTCACACATGCTTTGCAAGCACTCTACCACTGAGCTGCACCCCTAGCCCATTTTTTATTTATTTTTAAATCTTGAGTCAAGATCATGCTAAATTGTGTAGGCTGACTCTGGCCTTGAACTTGTGATCCTTCTGCCACAGCCTCCCCCGACCCCTGAGTTGCTGGGATTACAGGTGTGTGCCACCACACCAGGCAAAAGTTCAGGTGTTTCTTTTTTCTTTTCTCCTCTGTCTCTCTCTGTCTCTCTCTGTCTCTCCCTCTCTCTCTCTTCCACCCTCCCTCCCTCCCTCTCCCCCCCCCCTTTGAGACAAAGTCTCTATGTAGCCCAGACTGGCCTTGAACTCTCCTCAATCCTCTTGCTCAGCCTCCTGAGTATTACTATAATATCCCTGGTATTACAGGCATGTGCCACCATAGCCCACCTTTGCCATTTTAGTGTAATTGAGTTTTTTACTATATTTTATTTATTCATTTTTGCAGTGCTGGGGTTTGAACCCAGGGCTGTGTGTGTAGTAGGCAAGCACTCTACCACTGAGCTATATGTACGGCTCCAGTTCAAGTATTTCTAATAAACATACTTAATTGGATTCTTAAGTCTCTGCTGTCACATAAAATCTGAAATAGTTTTGTAGCTGAAGCACCAATTAATAGGGTTAGTCATGGAAAAAACAGGGACTAGACTTCATCCCACAGTTTTACATTTGCGTAATGGTCTGTTGGCAAGCTAGGTCTTTTTCCCCATTCTTTTGCCTATGTTAAATGCTCTAAAAGGGTTAGGTAAGTAAGCATTCTCATGGGCAGGGACTTGGCAACTCATATCTCCTTGGCCCGCCTGTGCCTTGCTTCAGCCTCAGGACAGCGAGCCAGTCACGTTGGCCATGGTTTTGAATGTGAAGCTGTGGAAAGGAGAACAGTGTATTCGGGGATGCCGGAGTCAGTCTGTCTCTTCCAGAACACCCCATTTGGGGTGCATGAGATGTGTGCTGCCAGCGGGAGCTTTGGAGAAAAGATGATGAAGTGGTTTGCTTCTTACAATTTATTTTTTCAGCTGACTTGGCCCCAGTGCATATATGGGAGGAGAGAGGGAAAAATGATTAAATCACCTATTAGTGAAAACACACTTTCCCTCTGCTTCTTGTGCATCGTGGTATAAAACTAAGGAATGGTAGATAAATATTTCCATGAAGTAATACTTGACCCTTGAATCTGCTTCCATTAGTTATAAAATATTTATACCAAATGCAAGTGAAAATGTACAAAGAATCATTATGTAAAGAATATAAATATTCAGCATGAGATCAGAGAGACATCTGGATTTTCTGAACATCCGTTGTTCCTAAGGGAAGATCAAATCCACTGAACATGTACAGATGTATATTTTGTATCAGACAGAAACTAACTAGCTGAAACTCCATTCAATGAGTGCCTGTCACATTCCAGGCACTCCTAGGAACTGTACATACAGTGCCTTATTTAGTCTTCAGTTTGCATAAAAGGTACTAAGATTTCCGTTTTGCCAGTGAAAAACTGAGGCTCAGAGAGGTTAATTATTTGACTAAGGTTATACATTAGTAAGAGGTGGCACAAAGACTCAAACTTTGTCCTGTCAGATGCTGGATTTCATGCTCTTTCCACAATGCTTCCATAATGCATTTTGACTGGTGAAATGTGGATAAAATGAAACTGGCCTTTAAAATTATATAAATATATCTCATCTCACACACAGAAATTATCACATTATCGTGTGTGTGCATGTGTGTTTACCTGTACGTGTGTGCACATCTGTACTGAATGCCAGGCAACTTTGTTGATGATGTTAGGTGCCGTCAAGTCAATATCCGATTCATAGTGACCCTACGTACAACAGATGAAATAGTATTGTCAGTGCTTCTCTGCTATCATAGGGTTTTCAATGGCTGATTGTTTTTTGGGAGTGGGTTGCCAGGTCCTTCTCCCAAGCCTACAGCACCTGGTGTTCCCAGGCAGTCTTCCATCCAAGCACTAACCAGGCCTGACCCTACTTAGCTTCCAAGACCTGACTGGATCAGATGCCACAGTGGTACAGCTGCAGGCCCAGGCAACTTTAGAGCACATGCAAAGAAAAAGCCTAGAGTTTTGCTCTGGAGCAGGTTGAAATGGAGGCAGAGGCAGGAAAAAAAAAAAAAATGATGGCAAGATGGCAGGACACCTGTGACCAGCAATGCCATCTGGGAACACTGTGGGCTCACTGGTGGGGACCACCAGGATGTTGGAAGATGCTTCCTAAAGGAAATGTCATTGCAGATCTCACAGGAGACCAGGGTTCTCCACGGAGAGGGCAAAGGGGGCACCAGTATAGGAGGGTGAAGGAGTACTAGTATGTTCAGGGAAAGACTATGTTCTGAGTCTGAAGAATGGGAGGAAGAGGCCAAAGAAATAGACTGGGCTCACTTCATGTTGTTCGTTGTATTTTTTCATAAGGTCACCAAATTTTCTTTTCTTTTTCTTTCTTTTTTTTTTAAATAGTAGCAGTGCAAAAGGTAAATGTCAGGGGAGAGAGAATCTGATTTGCAAGAGAAAAAGTCTCAGCGTGCAGCAGTGAAGACCTGAATTTGGGCAGTGGTGTCTAGAACAGAGGGATGGAAGACTCACATAAGCTTTGCAAGGATGCTAGCTCAGAGAGAAGGAATGGAGAACGGCAGCAGGGGCTCTGCCGTGGGACCAGGTGGGTGTCATCAGTAGCAGTGACACTGCAGGCCAAGGAACCACTTTGGGGGAACCACAGTCTCTACTGTGGACAGGGGAGCGAGACGCTTAGGTGCTGACACTCCTGGGTCCTCAGCTGAGCTGAAAGGATCTTAGATCTCAGATCTCCTTCTGGCTGCGGGTTGTGGAATGTTCCAGTACTGCTGCTTTACCCCGGGAGAGGAGAGGACTTACGTGATTTGGGGAATGTATCTGAATTACCCCAGGTGGTCATGAAACAGCTCCCGCACTGGGGAGCTGACAGAAAGTCCTTTTGATAGGAGTTAGGGAATTTCAGGCAGGTTCAGGGAAATGGGACCTGGAAATAGGGAACAACTGAGACAAGGAGGTCACCAAGCAACTGATTAGGTCACCTAAGTTTCCACCAGACCACAGAAGTTTCATTCCCCTAAATCTCAGTCTTCAAAGGGAGTCTGCATTGAGCTGGCCAACAGTCACCAGATCAAGTCCCACTTTTCTAAGAAAAACAAATCTCCAGGCCTGACCAGCAGTCACCTAGATAATCAATCTTTAGGTAGAAACAATGGGATAAGCTCACATCTCCTTAGGAATTTACAGCTCAAAACAGTATAAAAACTCCAAAGCAACAGCCTCACCTCGGCTACCCAGTCACACCCCATCATTCCTCCGGAGGCTTTGTCTATCCTCTTAATAAACTTCCCTTGCTTTCATTTGCCTTTGTGATCTGCCTGTTCATCCCTGGGTCTGTGGGTGGACCCAGCAGCCAGGCACCTGAGGAGAAACTCTGGTCTCATTATCTCTTAAAGAAAAGTGAAACTTCAAAACCTTTTAAGAACTATCTTACACGTCCAAGGATGCCTGCTGACATCTGCCTGAATTACAAAGGGACTCCTACACCTTGCTTCCCATCTTCTCCCTGGTCCTCTCTCTGTGAACTTGGTAGGCTAGAATTAGGAAGCATGATTTCTTTTTTTTTAATTGGAACTTTTTAATGTACACCTTAATGTGGTTATGCTTTTCATTGTGACATGATGTCTTTAGCTTTTGAGACAGTACATGGGTGAAGACTGCACACCCTGTCACTAGAGGGCACCAGATGCACATAAAATAGCCCAGAAAGGTTCCTCAAACACTAAAATGTCATGTAAAATTGTGGCTTCCTCACTCTCCCATCCTTATTGGCCCCCTTTCTGAGACAGAGTAAAGTGATCATACTAAATTTGACTTTGTAGTACATTCAGAATATATTTAATTCAGAAATCTAGGAACTGGGAGGCTGGAGGACCAGATGTTTTTCACAAGATTACATGACTATGCATTAAATTTGCCACCATTGATCTGTCTCTTACCATGTGCTGATTAATGTGTAAAACGTTGTATGAAAGTGTCACGTGGTTAAATTTTCTTTCCTGCAACACATGAAAATGGTTGATATCAACAGAAATCTCTCCTGTATGACAAAAGTATAAGATACACCAGTGAGTGTAGAGTATAGATATGTCTCTCTAAAATCTACAAGTTAGGATCTTCTACTGGAATTGTAGAAAGAAAAGCTGTGCAGGCATTTAGTTTTCCTGACACTGCCTGGGATTGCATAGAAGCAAGATGTCATAACAAAGCTGCCAATGGTCCAGTCTCTACTGCTTTGACTCAGGGAACTGAACCCCTTGCCAGCTCTCACTTGAGTTTACACAAGCAAAAACTGAGCTTATTGCTTCTCCTCTGTAATGTTTTCCCCTGTCTATAGTTGTTCTTTGGCATAGAAGAGAGGGAGAGATGAGGGAGGGAGAAGGAAAAGAAAAGAAGGAATTGAACATTCACCACTGAATTATTTCATTCTGTTGGGTACTGTCAAGAACTCACTACCTAGTAGAATTATAGAGACTTTGCCTACCCCAGGTGTACCTCATGTCAAGTAAGCTATAATTTGCACCTCATGAGAGATCTCAAAGTTTAAGCTGGGAGAGCAAAAGCAATCGGGTTCCACAATGGTAGTTGCTGTGTGGTGTCAGACAAGATCTTTAGCCATAGCGAGCTTTGTATACTGTAAACAGGGAAATTAACCCAACAACTTCTTGCCAAACTGCCAGAGCCTTGATGGATGAGCTTCATGATCCCCAGAGAAAGGAATTAACCTCAATAGAAGGTAAAAGAAAGACACAAAAGTATGAACTCCAGCAGTGCATGGTGGTGCAGTCCTGTAATCCTGCACTAAGGGGATGGAGGCAGGAGGATCATGAGTTTGATGCTAGTCAGGGCAAAAAAGCAAGACCTGTCTCAAAAAGGGGGTGAAAGTATGAATTCCAACTGCCTTTTGAATCTCTGCATCTTCTCCAGGGCTAAGGCAAGTGAGCCCAGTGTGAGGCAGGGCTGGCAGAAGAGAACAATTTAACATCACATAGTGAGAATTCACTGTACCTGGTCCTGGGCTGAGGTTTATACAACAATAATCAACAAAGTAGAACTCTTTTTCCCATTTTAAATAGGAAGAAATGGGGATACACTAGATTTCAAAATTTGCCGAAGGCCGTGATGCTCATTAGAAGAGGTAATGGTATAATAAACTATAACTGCTACTGATAATGGAGCTGGGATTTAGCTCAGTTGGTAGAGCACCACTCCGCAGTCTCTGAGGTCCTGGTTTCAATTCCCAGCACTGCAAAAAATGGGAGAAGTTCGTGGCAATCCACTCCTGAGGCAATCCTGAAACAATCAGCCATTGAAAACGCTATGAGGGTCGCTATGAGTCAGATACTACTTGACGGCACCTAGCAACAACCACCACCACTGACAAAACACATATCCCATGTCATGCCAGTCATCATCTCTGATGCAACATTACTGAGAGACGTTCCCATCACATTCTGTAGATTAGAAGACTGAGGCTCAGGGTTTGAAGCACTTCCCCAAGTGTGTCCTTGTTCCCCTTACTCTCTTAGCCCCATCATTGCCCTCAGATACCCCTGTAACACCATGTTCCCAGACCTTCTGTTTCCTTCTAGAAAGAGAAAAAAAAATCCTGGTAAAGCAATTTGCTTGTATATCCTGGAAAAATTGTGTTGAAAATCAGACCACCAACCTCAGCATTGCCCAGAGATTACCTGCAAAACAATGGCCCTGTGTTTCTTTCTACACAGAGGGTCCTTTTGTGAAACACATTTAAGAAATTTAAAATGTTCTTTTTTTTGCTTAGAGAGCCCTAGCAAATCTTACCATATCAAAGGACTCTGAGAAATTCTGGATTACTGAAGAAACTTCTTCTTTTTTCCTTTTTGCAGTACTCAGGGGAAGGGGCTGAAGCCAGGGCTTTACGCATACTTTACAAGTGTTCTACCACTGAGCTGCACCTGTAGTCCCGTTTTTTACTTTTTATTTTGAGACAGGGTCCTGCTAAGTTACACAGGCTGCCTCGGACCCCCAACTTGCAATATTTCTGCCTCTATTTCCCAAGTCACTGGGATGACAGGGATTCACCACCACTGCTGGCTATAGAAACTTCTTGGTCAAGGACAGCTCTTCTTACCTGTGCCTGTGTCCTAGGTATGGGACTTTGTGCCTCAGTTTCATCTATAGAATGAGTTAATGTGTATAAAAGCACTTACAATAGTGTGTGGCAGTCAATAGAATCTATGTGGGTAGCCACTCTTATTGTTACTATCATCACCACCTATAGGCCCTACAGAGCCCTTGTGGGGCTGAATGCAAGGTTAGGGGGGCAGATATGTACAGATGTTTATTGACAGAGCAGCCTTTCAGCACCCCAGGGCCCCATCAGCACATGGGAAATGTACACATATTGTATGGTTCAGAGAAAGAGTGGGATTTCCAATCAGAGGGGCAGACCATACCTCAGCTCCACTATTTACTAGTTGTGTGACCTCAAGAAGTTACGTGAGCTCTCTGTGCCTCAGCTGCCTTATCATAAATAGAGAATACTAATAGGACCTCTCTCTTACAATTGTGTAGAGTTCAACAGCAGAGTGGTTGGGGTAGGAGGCAGAGGAGTTAGCTGGAGAAAACAGGAGGGTGTGAGACCACCCAGCATCTCAGAAGCTATTCTGGTGAAGAGTATAACTTTCTTCATTTTTAAGTATATTTGACAAAGGTGTACTTGGAGGTTAATTTTCTTAGTCCTTCTTGGAAGAAAATAGGATGAAGCAATAAAGGAAGAGATTGATGGATGTGTAAAACATGTTGATGCACTCTCTAAGAGAGTACAGCCCTCACCTGTCATCCCCCTCGGAGCAGCAGATGTGCAGGCAACCTTGGGGCCCATCTGTTGGAAGCTGCCCTTGGATGTACTTTGAGACAGGGTCTTGAGGCCAGGGACTATCACTACGGGAATGGTCCAATAAGGGACATTGTCCATTAATTTTTCAAGATACCACATCACCTTAGAAATAAATCCAACTTGTTTCCATTGGAGGGATTGTTGCATTCCCTAGAGGTTTAACCTGAAGGAATTATGAATTCTTTTATGAAGGTACTGAGTAATAATGAGACTCTTTCTTCTTTGGACTGGCTTCCTTTCCTCTGCTCCTACCCTATGTGGGCCTGGAGCCAGGAGGAGCTGAGTTGCGCTGAGTAAAGACAAGAAGGTAGCAAAGGAAGGGTAAGACAGGGAAGGTCGGAATGGCACTAGGAAAGGCAGAGGAATTTCTTTTTTTCCGGCCAACTTCAACTACACCTCGCACTCAAAGCCTGTCAAGAGATGCAGAAGGAACAAGCAATGAAATTTGCATATACATCACAGGATGAAAAGAAAGAGTATGTATTTGTACGTGTGTGTGTGTTTATACTAAAGATAGAAATGAAAACAGATGCTATTGCACACACCTGCCATCCCAGCAACTCTAGATGCTGTGGAAGGAGGATCTTGAGTTTGAGGCCAGAGGCAGCCTGCGCAACTTAGCAAGATGCTGTCTCAAAATAAAAAGTAAAAATAGGGACTGGTGCTGTGGCTCACTGATGGACCACTTGCCTAGCATGTACCCAATTACTGAAAAAAAAGGGGGAGAGAAGATTTTTAGATATTTGGCATCTTAAATATTTTGACATCTAAAAACAGTGTGCTTAATAAATTACTTTTGCTACTTATAAAACAAATCTCTATTAAAAATGTGTTTCTTGGAAGCATGACAGGATTTTTTCAGATTAGACCAGTGGAAGGAATCCTTATGGTTGCCATAAAGATGAATAAAATAATACATGGAAAGCACTTCTTACTAAAGTGTATGCTTAATAAATGTTATGTTTTCTTTCCCTTTCTTTCATTAAAAAAAAGATATTTTAATAAAAGGTAGGAAAGAGACAGAAAAAATTGGAAAGGAAGAAAGAAAATAGAAAGGAAAGAAGTAAAAAAAAGGAGGGAGGGAGAAAATTTCCCCTCAGAAGATTGTCTGCCAGCTATGATGTGGAAGAAGTTGTGCATTTACATAGTGATCATATTTGGGGACATCTCAGGGAGTCTCCAAAGTACATCTTGTGAGTAAATAAAATCCTGTAGAATGGGAGGGTTTTGATTAGACTGTATAGACAATTCACTAGATAATACAAATTACATATCTTAGGGAGATACAACCACTTATCAGATTTCTTCTAATGCTTATTTCTTATATCTGTTTGTTTTAAAAGGAAAAAATATATATTAGCAGCAGCTGTGACATGTACCTTTAAAAACTAACTTCTGAAATAGGCTGCCATCATGTCATTGACCTTGGTTGGACCATGGATTCTCTGGAAGCCCAAAGGCATGAATAGATCTCTTTGTGTGCTTAGCCCTCATCCCAGCCAAGCCAGCCTGGGTTTTGTTTTGCCTTGTCCACAAGAACATCACAGACAAGTAGGTTTTGATTTACAGATATACACACATAGATGTGATTTCCTTTCCAGGAAAAGGGCAACAGGGGCTAATGAGCTTTAATTTATGCCCTAGGAGGCTTTTGGAAGCTTGTGTTGTACTTGGAGCTTGGTTAGTGTCCACCAGTTGGAAGCACAGCTCTCAAATGCCTACTGGTAAACAGATCATCCAGGAAAGCATCAGGGCCAGAAGGTAGCAGGGGATTCTTGGACAGGAGCATGTTTAAAGCAAGAACATCTCAAGGTAAAGGTATCATAAATTTCAGATGCATCCAAATTTTATTTTTCTCGATCTGATTTTCCTTGTTTTAGTTACTTCCTGTTTTTCAGGCATGGTTGGTCCTTTTGCCTGGACACAAACAACTACTGTGTTTTTCCAACATAGTATTTTCTATTCAATCAGATTTCCATCATAAATGAGGCTGATTTGGTCTGGTCAGTTTGTTGTCAATTATTCCAGTTGTGTAATTGGTTATTTTCCATCTCAAAAGCAAAAACTATAACTTAACCATCCCCCAAACTCAACATTTACAGAGACCCAGAACAATTGCTTTGTGGCTAAGCAAAACAGTGCAATACGCTTAGCAGAGATACATGGTGCCGGCTTAAGCTCTGGGATCTCTGCCTCCAAGCCTCTCAGCTGATTGATGGTGGTGGTGGGAAGGTCAAGGCTGCTGCAGCTCCCAGGCCGAGTTAGCTTTGCATTCTGAAAATTATTGTGTGGTCACCGATTGAACCTTGTTGTTTTAGGCCTAGGAAAATGTCCATGTTGCTTAGAGCAGGCATTTAAAAAAGAACCCTGTGCCGGTTTTCCAGCCCTATTCTGCACATTTGTCCTTTGTTCGCTCACAGTTCAGAGACAAAGAACGCTCTGTCCTTTGTTAGGGTGGCCTCTAACATTTGTGGAGCTTTCTGCTGTCTTCGTTTCCTAAGACTGTTCCTGTGACCGGAAGGTACTAAAAGAAACACATTTCAAGCAGTAAAAACAAGTGTCCAGGAAGGAGATTTCCGTCAGGTTATAACAAATGAAAAGGCCAGGCCTCTTGTTTCTCCATCTGGACCTGGAACCCAGGAGGGAGAAGCAGAAGCAGCTGTCAGCAGGCGCAGGGGGCGTGGCCACGCTGCAGTGAGCGGCACAGGCTGGATGCTGGGCCGGCTGGGACACCTTTTCAGAGCACATGCTCAGCTCACTATTGGGACAGCTCTTGCTTTTTTCTGTCCCATTTCAGGCCCCACCCCCTTCGGTTTCGACTATCTGTCCCTTTCTCTCTTCCTGGGATTTTTTTTTTTTTTTTTGAGTCTGGGTCTCCCAATATAACACACTTTGGCCTCGAACTCGCAACCTTCCAGCTTCAGCCTCCTGAGTGCCAGATTACAAGTGTGAGCCACCGCGCCTGGCTCTCTTCCTTTCTTTACTTTTCCTTGTTTCCCTCTGCTGAAAACATACCACAAAAAAACAAAAAACAACTCCCCCCCAAAAAACCTCTTGACTACTCCTGTCACCTTGACCCCTTGTCACATTCCAGCCAGCCAGCAAATGCCATCAAATCCCAGCTCTATTGTGTGTTCTCTTTGTATATATAGCAATGATAATAGTAATAACAGCTGTCAGATATTGAGACCACTTCCGGAGCTTTCGATCTCATTCTGTCCTTCAGGAACCTCTGAAAGTTGGTGTGTTCGTGATGATAGGCTAGTTTTTGCAAGAAAGACTTCCAGAGTTGCAGCAAGATGATTCATTTCGTGTTCTCAGGCAGACTCTGATGCATGTGTGTCTGTCTGGGTAGCTCTCTTGGGTGGCTTGCCTTCAAGCAGGTGTTAGGCTTTAAGATCCTTTCATACCATGGCTCCAACATCCCACCGTCCATATAGCTACTTTCAACAAAGCAACAAGACTCATCTTTTAGAAACGTAAGTCAGAAGTGACATCAGCAAGATAGTGAAACAAGAACTTTCTATCATCCCCCTGCAGAAATTCTGGGCACTGTGATAGCTACTCACAGGTAAGAGTACCTTCATGAGAGTTTGGGAAACCAGCAGAGAAGTTTCAGGATATTGTTGAAGAAAAAATAAACCCACAAGCAGATGCATTGCAAAGAGTAAAAGCAGTTTTACTTTACTACATCACACTTCTCCCCAAGGGGACACAGCTGAGTGCCAAGAAACACACCCTTAGCTAGTGATTTCTCCCATGGGTAAAGTGAGTGTAGCCAGTGAGCACCTGCCTGCCCCAGCTGGGAGGGAGGCTGTCCAGCAGGCTCATCTCCTTTTTATCCCATCTAGAATCTTAGGTGATTGGAATGGCTGTATGGTTGGGAGAGGCTGGGAACAGGGAAGAGAAACCACAGGCTCTTCTGAAGTGCTCTGCAGACTCCATCAGGAAGCTCACCCTTGAATCACTTGGGACAATGAAACTGTACACTCCTACCAACTGGCTCATGGGCACTCTTAATGATCTTCATGCCTTAGCCTCATCCCCTCGCCCGGAGGCTGGCTGCACACACCTGCACACAGCGGTAGTGAGGTAAACATCGAGTGTAGACAGCTGTCTTAGTGAGGCTGGGAGGATACACATCGACTTGAACATTTCAGTGTACCACCTTAAGGAAAACAAATAGAAGGCTCTCAGCACCCAGTTTGGCTTTGTGGAATGAAGATTAACGCATACAGTCTGAAGAATTAATCCCTGGAGGGAACAAGAGGGGTGGAGCAGTCTTGTCCATAGAAAATGTCTGAGAGAGGACCCCACAATCTTCCTTGGGCTGTTTGGTGAAGGCATTTCTCTCTTGCGTTCCGTAAAGGCTAGAAGAGGTGACTGTTTCTTCAAACGCAAATATAACAATATAAGAATTTCAAGGAGCATTTTTAAAAATCAATAAAATGTAACACTAACAAAGAAAATAATATCCAGTTACCAACCCTAAAAAATTGGAGATGAAGAATTCAAAATGGTTATTTAAGGAATCTCAGTGAGCTACAAAAGAATACAGACAATGAAATCAGAGAAAAATACATGAACAAAAGAAGTTAAAGAGATAGAAATGTTTAAAAAAAATCAAGCAAAAATTCTGGAGGTGAAATGAAAGAAATGCAGTAAAAATCAAGAATAGTAGACTTGATAAAGCAGAAAACAGAACTTATGAACTCAAAGACAAGTCATTTGAAAATATAAAGCCATAGGAAAAAAAAAGAAGGAAAATAGTCAAAAGAACATAAACTTGCATAATAGAAGTTCATGAAAGAGAAGACAGAGAGTAGAGAGCTTATTTAAAGCAATAATGGCTGAAGACTTCTCAAATTTGGGGAAAGTTGTTGGCATCCAGATACATGAAATTCAAAGCTCTCCAGTAAATTTCAGCCTAAAGAAGAGTTCATAAGCTAGGCATGTTAGCACACATCTATAATCTCAGCTACTCAGGAGGCTGAGGCAGGAGATTTGTGAGTTCAAGCCCAACCTGGGTAACATAATGAGACTCTGTCTCAAAAAAGAAAACAAACAAACAAACAAAAAACTAAGAAAATGAAAAAGGAAGAGTTTACCAAGACATACTATAACCAAACTGTCAAAAATCAAAGAAAAAGAGATTTTTAAAAGCAAAGAAATTGTTAGATGAAAAGATACTCATCTTAAATTAGGGAATCAAGATAAGACTATCATCAGATTTCTTACCAGAAACCTTAGAGGCCAGGAGAGAGTAGGAAGATATATTCAAAGTGCCGAAAGGAGAAAAATAAAATAAAATAATAAAAAGGCCAAGCAAAAATATTTTGCTCACCATAGCTGTTCATTGGAAAGGAAGGAGAAATAAAGATTCTCAAACAACCCCCCCACGTGTCTGTCAGTTTGTCAAACTGTGGGGACTTGCATGTTGCTGTGATGCTGAAAGCTCTGCCACCAGGATCTCAGGTATCAGCAAGGGCCACCCATGATGGACAGGTTTCAGCTGAGCTTCTCTACTAAAACAGACTAGGAAGAAGGGCCCAGCAGCCCACTCCCAAAACAACCAGCCATCAAAAACCCTATGAATAGCAGAGAAGCACTATCAGATGTAGTGCCGGGCATGGCACAGTGTTTGGTGGTGTTTGTTCTATTGTATATAGGGTCACTATGGGTCAGACCCAACTCCATGGCACCTAATGACAAGAAGACAAAAGCCAAGGGAGTTCATCATTACTTGCCTAATTTTATAAGAAATGATAAAGGAACTTCTTAAAGTTGAAATGAAAGGAAACTGATCAGTAATAATATTTGATTAAACTCACTGGTAAAGGTAATTACATAGTCAAATTCAGAATCCTCTAGTACTGTAATGATCATGCATAATTTTTTGCTCTTGTATAGCAGTTAAAAGACAAAAATATTAAAAATAAGTATAGCTATAATAATTTGTTAAAGGACAAATAATATTAAAAATATGTAAGTTGTGACATCATAACATAAAATGTGGAGTGGTACAAGGGTAGAATTTTTATGTAATCAAAATTAAGTTATTAATATAAAATAGATTGTTATAACTATAAGATATTTTATGTGAGCCTTATCAAACACTTATAGTAGATAAACAAAAGTTAATGAAAGAGCCAACAAAGCAAAATTTTGTGTCAGCCTGGGCTACATAGTAAAACACTATCTAAAAAATGAACAAATAAGCCAGGCACTGTCGTGCACATCTGCAGTCCCAGGGACTCAAGAGGCTGAGGCAGGCGTGTGGTAAGTTTGAGGACAGAGGCAGCCTGTGGAACTTAGTGAGATCCTATCTCAAAATAAGAAAATAAAAAGGGGCTGGGGATGCAGGTCAGTGATAGAATACTTGCCTAGTATCCACAAGGCCTGGGGCTCAACCTCCTAGTACTGCAACCAAACATAAAAACCCACAAACAACAACAAATATCTTGATAAAATGAAAATAATGGTATGAGATACCAAAAATATGGTATTCATCAAAAGGAGTTTTAACAGGTAAGTTTATAATGATAAATACATACATGAAGGAGAAAGATCTCAAATTAAAGACCTAATGTTATGCCTCAAGAAACCACAAAAGGAGAGGAAAACTAAACCCAAAATTAGTAGGAGGAAGGAAATAAGAAAAAAAATAAAATAAAAAGAAGAAGGAGGAGGAACAGGAGAGGAGGAGGAGGAAGAGGGACTAGAAAAACAATAAAAATATTAATGAAATTAAGAGCTGTTTATTCTTTAAAGGATGCACAAAATTGAAAGACCTATAGCTAGAAAAAATGAGAAGATTCAACTGAATAAAATGAGAAATAAAAAAGGAGACATTATAGTTGTCTCCTTTTTGTAGTATTACCATAGAGATGCAAAGGACCACAAAAGACTGCTATGAACAATTATATGCCAAGAAATTGGGTAGCCTAGCAGAAATGAATAAGTTTTTAGAAGCATAGAAATGACCAAGACAGAATCATGAAGAAATAAAAAATCTGAGTATACCAATAACAACTAAAGAGATTGAATTAGTTTTCAAAATTTTCCTATCAAAGTAGATCTGATGTCTTCACTGGTAAGTTCCATCAAATAGTTAATAAAGAATTAATACAAATCTTTCTCAAACTCTTGCAAAAAAATTGAAGAGAGAACACTTCCAAACTCATTATATGAAGACTGATATCAAAGTCAGACAAGAAAAGTAGATTAAAGTAGATTTTAAAAACTCTCAACAAAATACTAGCATATCAATTCCAACAGCACATTAAAAGTATAATATAGTATCACAAAGTGAGATTTATCCTTGAGATCAAAAAACTGTTCAATATAAGAAAATCAGTTAATGTGATACACTTCATGAGCAGAACAAAGGATAAAAATCACATAATTTTCTTAAAAGATGCAGAAAAGGCATTTGACAAAAATTCAACACCCTGTCATGATAAGGACTCTTAACAAACTAGGAATAGAAAGTACCTCAATATAATGGAGGCCAATTATGACAAGCCCATAGCTAATATTGGGCTGGGATTTAGCTCAGTTGGTAGAGCACTCGCTACAGTCTCTGAGGTCCCAAGTTCAATTCCCAGCACTGCAAAAATGGGAGAAGGATCTGGCAATCCACTCCCAAGGCAATCCAGAAACAGTTAGTCATTGAAACCCGTATGAGGATTGCTATGAGTTGGATACCGACTTGACAGCACCTAACAACAACAATAGCTAATATTATACATACTGGTATAAAACTGGAAAAATTTCCTCTTAAGTTAAAAAATGTAGTACTAGAAGTCCTATCCAGAGCAACTAAATAATGAAGAGAAGTAAAAGGTATTCAAATTAGGAAGGAAGAAATAAAGTTGTCTGTTTACAAAGGTCATGATATTATATAAAGATACCAAAACTTAGACTCCATAAAAACATGCTAGAATTAATAAATGAGTTAAGCAAAGTTGCAGCATATGAAAATCAACATACAAAAGCCAGTTGCATTTCTATACAATAACAATGAGTACTCAGAAAAGGAAATTAGAAAAACATTCCCATTTACATAGCATCAAAAGAATAAAATACTCAAGATTAAAGTGAAGAGGTGAAAGACTTGTATACTGAAAACTACAAAACACTGATTAAAAAAAAATTAAAGACCCCTGGCAATGTTGCAGAAAAGGGAACCCTCTTACACTGCTGGTGGAGCTGTAAATTAGTCCAACCACTTTGGAAATCAATGTGGCAGTATCTTTAAAAACTAAAAATAGATCTACCATATGACCCAGCTATAACACTTGTTGTTAGGTGCCGTCGAGTCGGTATCCGACTCATAGCGACCCTCATAGGGTTTTCAATGGCTGACTGTTTCTCGGGATTGCCTTGGGAGTGGATTGCCAGGCCCTTCTCCCATTTTTGCAGTGCTGGGAATTGAACTGGAGACCTCAGAGACTGCAGCACAGCGCTCTACCCACTAAGCTAAATCCCAGCCCCAGCTATAACACTATTGGGAATTTATCCAAAGGGAGATGTGTCATCATACCACAGAGACACCTGCATCTCCATGTTCAATGAGGCATTTTTCACAATAGCAAGGATACAGAATCAATCAAAGTGCCCATCAACAGAAGAATAGATAAAAAAAAAAGTATGGTACATATACACAATGGAATACTACTCAGCAATAAAAAAATGAAATAATGTCATTTGCAGCAAAATGGATGGAATTAGAGAAAATTATTTTAAGTGAATGAACACAAGCCCAGAAAGAAATACCACATGTTCTTACTCATATGTGGGAGCTGAATCAAAATTAAAAGAAGGAAAAAATCCTATGTGGAGGTTGGAACATAATAAAAAGCTAAAGTCGACTTAGCAGAGAAGGGACAATTTGGGGATCACAAAAGAAGGAGAGAGGGATCTAGCAAAAGGAGGAAATCCTGGGAGAAGAGAGGGGAGAGAGGAGGAAAAAGGACAAGTGAGGAATGGGGGTGGGGCGGCCTCAGGGTGAACAGCCCAACTTTAATAGTTCTGGAAATAATTATAACAACACCAATAATATCAAAGAATGGTAATATTACGGGTAGGTTAGAAAATTCATGTAATAGTACTGACAATGTAAAAAGACAGTTCCCTACAGAAAAAGTTTCAATCTTAAACATAAATGGTATCCAGGGATATATAGAAAAATATTACCACAAAAAGACATGCAAATGGAAGAGATGTCTATGGTGGGGCAGTGAGACGGGGGTGGGGGAGGAAGTGCACAAAAGGGTAAGGGGAACTTATCTGAGCAATGTACAACAAAATGTATATATGGAAATGTCACAATGAAATGCATGTCAGAATGAATCACATTAAGTTGTACATTGAAAATTTCCAATAAAAAAAGAAAAGAAAAGGAATTAAAGAAGACATAAACAAATGGAAAGACATTTCATATTCATGGATTAGAAATGTCCACACTATCCTCAGTGATCAATGGATTCTACGCAATCTTTATCAAAATCTCAATGGAATTTTGTATAGAAACTGAAAAACAATTCTATAATTCATCCAGAAACACAGAAGACCCAGAAGAGCCCAACTGATTCTAACAAAGAACAAAGCTGGAGGCATCATACTTCCTCATTCCAAAATATATTACAAAGCTACAGAAATCAAAACAGTATGGTAGGTATTGGCTTAAAGACAGACATATAAACCAATGGAAGAGCATAGAGAGCCCAGGAATCAATCCATGGATATAGAGTCAACTGATCTTCAACAAGGGTGCCAAGAATACACTATGGTTAAAGTGTTGTTGTTGTTGTTGTTGTTAGGTGCCGTCGAGTTGGTGTCCGACTCATAGCGACCCGTTGTACAATAGGGGAACACTATTGTCAGTGCTTCTCTGCTGTTCATAGGGTTTTCAATGGCAGATTGATTTTTGGGAGGGGGTTGCCAGGTCCTTCTCCCAAGCCTACAGCTTCTGTTGTTCCCAGGCAGTCTCCCATCCAGATACTAACCAGGCCCGACCCTGCTTAGCTTCCGAGATCTGACGGGATCAGATGCCACAGGGCTACAGCTGCAGGCATGGTTAAAGGTAGTCTTCAACAAATAGGAGAGCAAAAGCTGGATATCCACATGCAAAAGAATGAAAGAATTGACCCTTATCTTATACCATACATAAAAATCAACTCAAAATGTACTAAGCAATTAAATGTAAGGGTGAAACCAAAGAACTCATTGAAGAAAACAAAGGGGCAACTCTTCCTTACTGAAACACCCCTAATATTAAACATAGGAGGAATGAAGGAAATAGAAAATCATCATTAGAACACCACTGGCCATAGTCGGGATCCACTGATGTATGCACAATTACTGAGCAAACCTTTAGGGAGAAGCAGGATATTTTCATTGCTTCAAAGTGTCTCTTCCAAAATTTTTATAAATTATTGTAGTGATTTTAACTTAGGTACACAAATCCACTGTACTCCTCATATCAAAATATGGAGCCAATTTCTTCCCTTGAGTATGGCTTGGTTTTATAACTCACTTCTGATGAAGAGATTACGAAAGGAGAAAAATAGTAACTTTACAGAAAACTGGCAGACATTCTCTTAACCAAGTGACCAAAGTTAACATCATCAGTGATAAGCCATGGTGATACCATGTAACATGTGATATAATGTGATAAGAAAGGCGTTCCAGCTCGGGAAGTCTCCCCCAAACCCATTACTCCACTGTAATTGTGAGCATGTATCAGACAAAGCCACCTTAAGGACCATTCTATAAATATCCAACCAGGACTTTTTGCAAGTGTCAAGGTCATGAAAAACAAGGAAAGAATGAGCAACTGTCAGGGATCAGAGGAGACTAAGGAGCCAAGGGTAGCATGGTATCCTGGACTGGATCCTGAGACAGAAAAAGGACATTACTAGACAAACCAGGGAAGCCTGAATAAAGTCTGTAGAGTTTTGTACCAATGTTGATTGGTTTTGATAAATATGCCAGGATTACATAAGATGGTAATAGTAAAGGAAGCTAGGAGAATATGAGAATTCCCTGGGAATTCATTTCAAAATAAGGAGTTTCTGGAAACTGAAAGAAAGGCACAAACTCCTCCATCCTGAGTAAAACCCAAAGTCCTTTTCAATAGCCTGTGAAGCCTGATGTGGGGCCACTCCTTCCCTTTCTGCGCTCCTCTTCTCTCATCTCCTGCCTTCTGCAGATGCCTTTAGCTGTACTATCTCCTTTCTGTTCCTCCAACACTCCTAGCACTCTGCCTCCTTGGGCCTTGACACTTACGATTTTCTTCATTTGGGTCTTTATTCAGATGTCTGTCTTCTTAATCATAAGGACTTCTCTGACCAACCCATATAAAGTCACACACATATGACCATGCCCTGCTCCCTGGTTTGCTTTACTTCTCCATTGCTCTCATATCATTCAACATATTTTATGTGTTGCTGGGATTTAGCTCAGTGGGTAGAGCACTGTGCTGCAGTCTCTGAGGTCCCGAGTTTTGGGGTCCCAGCACCCCAAAAATGGGAGAAGGACCTGGCAATCCACTCCCAAGGCAATCCCGAAGCACTCAGCCATTGAAAACCCTGTGAGGGTCACTAAGAGTCGGATACCAACTCGATGGCACCTAACAACAACAACAACAATTTTTCCCTTACCTGTCTCTTGGTGGAATGTAGAATAATGACCCCCAAAGATGTTCATGGCCTATTCTGAGGAATCTGTGAATACACATGGCAAAGGGAAATTAAGGTTGCAGATGGAATTAAGGTTGGTCACCATCTGACCTTGAGAGGGGGAGATTATCTTGAGTTATTTGGGCGGATTCAATATAATCACAAGGCAACTGAAAAGTGGAAGGGAGAGGCAGAAAATAAATTGGGAGTGATTCCATGTGAGAATGACTCAATCCCCCATTGCTAGCTTTCGTGATAGAAAGCAGCCAGGAACTAAGCCTCTGCAAGCTGAAAAAAATGCAGAAACAGATTCTTTCCTGAAGTGTCCGGAAGAAAGGCGTCCCTGCTAATGCCTTGATTTTAGCCCAGTGAGACCTGTGTCAGACTTCTTTACAGAACCATAAGATAATAAATTCATGTTGGTTTAGGCCACTAAGTTTGTGATCATTTTTACAGCAGCAGCAGAAAACTAATTTATGCCATGAACCAGATCATGTTGCTAATGTCTGTAGGATTTTAGATCTGATAAATATAGGAGCTGATATGCAATGCTGGGACTCTTTTATCATACATTTATGATCAGGGAGTTGGAGAGATGCTGGAGCACAAGGTGCATGTAGCGTGTAAGTGAGGGACTGTGCCTGTTGTATAAAGTATTCCTGCCGTACACTCAGAGACCCCGCAAGCATTGCCCCATGTCTTTGGATTAAACATGGTGAGCAAAGCTTTTCCCATTTCTAGTATTCAAGATTCAAATCTATAGGTGGATTTGAAAGACATTTCTGAATATGTTGCCTAAGTATCCCATATCACCCTGTTTGTTCTAAACAGGAGACAGAAATCTTGGCCAAGCATTGTGGAGTTTTATGGATAAAATGGACACTGAGATGTTAAAGATATCTTACAAGAAGAAGTTGATTTAGGAAGGCAGTGCATTTGCCTCCTGCTTTTACTTAAGTCCTCAGCTAGAATCAGACCTTTGAGGGGTTATAGATTGATAGCTGAATTTGCTTGGTTTTATTACGTAAAATAACAAAAGAGCCAGAAGCAATATAACCAAAATACGAGAGCTCTTTATAAATAAAACAGGAATAATAGACACTTAAAAGATAATGTCTTCTGGCACTTTAGAAATGTCTAAAGTGTCCTAGAAATTTTTAGATGAATGGCTCTGAATTTGTTTTGGAATGGGCTTTGGTTGTTAAATTTCCTTTTCTGAATAAGTAAGCAAAAAGTTTTGACTAGATATAAAATACAAATTGTAACACCAAGAACATCCACCATAAAGTGATCATCAATGTATTTAATGTAGTTATAATCATGTTGTATTGGTAGAAGATTTTGATTTGCATGTGACCAGAAAGTCTGACTCAACCTGGCTTAAACAGTAAGGGGAATTTACTGGCTTCTATAACCATAAAAGTTTGGAGGAAAGACAGGCTTCCGTAAAATTGATCTAATAGTTTACAATGCACCAGGACTACACTGTTGTTCTCTGCCGTCCTCTCATCACTACCCTCCAAAGTTTGTTGGGATTTTCCCTGGGCTGGCTTCTTTCATCTCTACTGGTTTCCAGAAAGACAGGCTTCCTCACATTTAGCAGACAGGCCACTAAGGAGATGCTGTTCTAATTGCATGGATGGGAAATTAGAATTGGCACTAGCATAGAAAAGGTCTAGAAACCCAGGCCTTTGGGAGCAATCCAGCCAGCTTCCTGCTTTTGTAAATAAAGTTTTATTGGAACACAGTCATGCCTATTTCCATACATATTACTTATTTGTTGTTGGGTTCTGTCAAGTCGGGTCCAACGCATAGTGACCCTACCTGATTCTGTGCTAGGCACACGATCTTATTTATGCTTAAACCCATTGTTACAGGCACTGTGTCAATCCATCTAGTGGAGGGTTTTCCTTTTTTTGTTATTGACCTGCCACTCTCTCAAACATGATGTCCTTCTCTAGGGATTGGTCCCTTCTGACTACATGCCCAAGATATGTAAGACACAGTCTAGTCATCCTTGCTTCCTGTGGGGATTTATGTGTTGCTATAAGGCTGAAAGCCATGCCACTGGTATCTCATACCAGCAGAGTCACCCATAATGGACAGATTTCAGCCGAGCTTCCTAAGATAGACTAGGGAGTAGGACCTGGCAACCCACTCCTGAAACAACTAGCCATTGAAAACCCTATAAATACATATTACTTAGGGCTTTTGTTTGTTTGTTTGTTTGTTTGTTTGCATTACTTAATGATTCAACCCAGGGCCTCACACATGCTTCTTGTAAGTGCTCTACCGCTGAGGTGCGCCACTAGCCCTTTTTTTTTTTTTTTTTTTTTTTTTTTTTTTTTTTTTTTTTTTTTTTTTTTTTTTTTTTTTTTTTTAATGCTGTATCTTGAGTCAGGGTTTCACAAAGCTGTGCAGGTTGCCTATGGCCTCAAACCTGTGATACTCCTGCCTCCACCTCCTGAGTTGTTGAGATTACAGGTATGCATCACCACACCCAGTAATTTTATACTACAGTGTCAGAGTTGAGTAGTTACCACAGTAACCTCATATCACACAAAGTCTAAAATATTTATTATTTAGCTCTTAACAGAAAAAGTTTTCTGACCTCTTCATAGATTAATAGGGAATAACCCTGAGGTAGCACCCAGCCCAGAACGTGTATTCTTCTCACCAAAAGCAGTTCATTCTTCCTGTATCTTTTTTTTCCCAATAAAGCATAGAAAGATTTTTTGCAGGGAGTTAACAGCAAGAGATTTTTAAATGTGAAGAGTCAGACATCCTGATGTTTGGGGTTTTACATGGATCTTCAAAATAGCTAAGAGTTATAGCTATAGCAATAGATAGAAGAAAGAGAATCCAGGATTGTGCTGTAAACTCATACTAAGAGCACACATGAGGCCAGGTTCTGTATGTTGTTGTTGTTGTGTGCCGTCAAGTTGGTATCCGACTCATAGCGACCCTCATAGGGTTTTCAGTGGTTGACTGTTTTGGGATTGCCCTGGGAGTGGATTGCCAGGCCCTTCCCCCATTTTTGTGGTGCTGGGAATTGAACTCAGGACCTCAGAGACTGTAGCGCAGCGCTCTACCAACTGAGCTAAATCCCAGCCCATGGTTCTGTATAAGCATTTGTTATGGTTTGAGTGGCCTGCAAGGCTGCCTGTGTTGAAATTTGATTTCCATTGTGATATACTGAGAGGGTAGCAACTTAATCTGTCTATGGTGTTCAGAGGCAGGGCCTTTGGGAGGTGGAGAGGATTAACTAAGGTTATTAGGGCAAAGCCCCCATGATTGAATTCTGGTGTTATTATAAGAAGGCAAGAGAACACACACATGCATGCACACACACACTCTGTCACTGTCACTCACACTCACTCCCTGTCTCTTGCCAGTGTGATGCCCTGGGCTGCCTAAGGACTTTGCCAGCATGAAGGCCATTCCTAAATGAGGCCCTTAGGCTTTGCACCTCCAGAACCATGAGCCAGAATAAACTTCTTTTCTTTATAATTTGCTCAGTTTGTGGTATTGTTATTAGCAACCAAAAACAGACTAATTCAGCTCTTGACCTGTGTTAACTTCTCAGAAAATCTTATAAGGTAAGTTCTACAATTATTCCTTCTTTATAGCTGGAACACCAAAAGTTTAAGAACTTTCTCCAGGATATATGGCTGGTAAGTTATATAGCTATAATTGAAAGCTGGGCAGTGGGAGTCCAGAGTCTCTGAGCCCATAGTTTAATTGGTATATGAGACTGCCTCTGCAAACTAGAGTTCAACCTGGGAAAATGCAGAAAGAGGCTAAGAAGTATAGACAGTTTGTGATGTGGCTCAATACAGAAGATTAAAAAGGATGATATGTGCAATAAAAGAGCAGACACCTTCACACAGCCAGAAGACAGACACAGATGAAGTCAGGATTAGAAAGGACATATTTCCTATAGCTGCCCCTTGCTAAGGATGGAAGCAAGACTCTGATGAGGAGGGTGCTGGAAGGTCATACTCAAACCAAAGCAGTATTGGCCAAAAAGAGTTCCTTGGAACAGAAATTACTGTGTAAAAATGTGGTTAGCTTAGTTGGCAAAGCACTGCATACACTAACCTACTCCACAGGATTTCCAGTGCAAATGTTGGAGACTCTGAGCAGTACTAGAGTAGGGAAATCTGTTTGATCCAGATTTACTGAATTTATATAACCGCTGAACATTCTTTGTGGATGTGTGTGACGTCTATAACCATCCCACTGAACAAATTTTCCATGCACTTTATTGTATAATTTAAATGCATCATTTAAATGTTTGGTAATATAATTTATTCCGTAGTCCATAATGTGAAACCATTGTTTCCTAAGTTATCTTTTCAATTTGTCATTTTACAATCTTAGTACAAGTCCTTCCAAGGCAATTAAAATAGGAATCTGAAGCAGATGGATCTCTGAGGGTCAGATGAACTATTTGATTCAGGTGACCTTCTTTGAACAAGGCCCACTCCCAAGATAGTCTACCATATTAGCCCATCCATTACAATGTCAACATCAAGATAGAATAAGTTGAATAAGCCTAATCGGAACATCCAAATCTGAAACACCCCTAAATCCAAAACTTTTTAAGCACTGAACATGATGCTACAAGTGGAACATCCCATACTAGCAAATTGTTTCATGCCCAAAATTATTAAAAATAGTAGATTAAATTATCTTCAGGTTATGTGCAAAAGGTATATATGAAACAAATGAATTTCGTGTTTAGACTTGAGTCCCATCCTCAAGATATCTCATTGTTGTTGTTCATTATGTATATGCAAATACTCCAACATCTGAAAAAAATTGGAAATGCTTTGTTGTTGTTGTTGTTGTTGTTAAGTGCCATGGAGTCCTGTCTGACTCATAGCAACCCTTACAGTGTTTTCAATGTCTGATTGTTTTGGGATTGCCTTGGGAGTGGATTTCCACATCCTCCCATTGGAAATGCTTTAAGTCCCAAGTATTCTGGATTGTTGTTGTTGTTGTTAGGTGCCGTCGAGTGGAGTCCGACTCATAGCGACCCTATGTACAGCAGATCGAAACACTTGCCGATTCTGTGCCAGGCAAACCATCTTATTTATGTTTAAGCCCATTGTTGCAGACACTGTATTAATCCATCTGGTGGAGGGTTTTCCTCTTTTCCA
>VMDO01006680.1:78349-89571 GCA_007922755.1 Pedetes capensis
CAGATCTGTTGGTTCTTTTGGCAGTCCATGGTATATTCAATAGACGTCTCCAGCACCACAATTCAAAAGCATCAATTCTTTTTCTGTCTCTCTTGTTCAATGTCCAGCTTTCACAACCATATGATGCGACTGAAAATACCATGGCACGAGTCAGACGCACCTTCGTCTTCAATGTGACATCTTTGCTTTTCAATACTCTGAAGAGATCTTTTGCCACAGCTTTTCCTAGAGCAATGCCTCTTTTGATTTCTTGACTGCTGCTTCCACAGGTGTTGATTATAGAGCCAAGCAAAGTAAAATCTTGGACAACCTCAATCTTTTCTCCATTTAATGTGAAGTTGCGTGCTGACCCAGTCGTAAGGATTTTTGTTTTGTTGATGTTTAGTTGTAACCCATATTGAAGGCTAAGATCTTTGATCTTCATCAGTAAATGTTTTAAATCCTCTTCATTTTCAGCAAGCAAAGTGGTGTCATCTGCATAACGCAGGTTGTTAATGAGTCTTCCTCCAATCTTGATGCCACGTTCTTCCTCATAAAGTCCAGCTTCTCGGATTATTTGCTCAAGTATTCTGGAGAAGTATTCTGGATAAACGATACTTAATCTATATTATTGCCTGCAGCTGTACCACTGCGGTGTCAGATCCCATCAGACCTTGGAAGCTAAGCAGAGTCAGGCCTGGTTAGTCCTTGGATGGGAGACCACCTGGGAACACCAGGTGCTGTGGGCTTGGAAGAAGGACCTGGCAACCTACTCCCCACCCCAAAAAAAAAAACACACAATCATCCATTGAAAACCCTATGAATACCAGAGAAGTACTAACAATAGTATTTCACCTGTTGTACGTAGGGTGGCTATGAGTAGGACACTGAGTTGATGGCACCCAACAACAACTTATATTATTATAATATGCTGCTATACTAAATAACTAAATTATGTATAATAATTAAGAAGGGTATTAGAGCACAGATCAACAGCTACAGATAGAAGAAGCAATAAATTCAAAGAACCCTAAAGATGAAGCTATGGGCATGGCAGGGACTATTGCTGACAAGGATGAGTGTGTGGGAGGAGGAGACATCTGAGCAAGACCCCAAAGCGCCTTGTGAATGAAGGCAGTGGGCAAAGGGGGTTGTGGCGGGCTTCAGACTAGCAGGGGCAGAGATGGCTGAGTGGGCAGGACTAGAGAGGCTCTGTGGCAGAGCAGGAGTGATGACAATTAGCGTCAGCTGTAGTTGGTGAGGTCTGAGAGAAACGGCAGTTTTATGGAGGACTTTGGAAACCTGGCAGAGGAGTACAGATTCAATTCAGATGGTAACAGAGACTTGTTGTTTTTGAACATGCTCAGAGTGGTTTGTTTGATATAGACCTAGTGGGCTTCAGTGTAAAAGTGGTTTGGAAGAGAAGGAAGTAAGAAAGTAGATTTCTTTTTTACAGAACAGAAGAGACCATTATAAATTGCTCAATTTAGTTTCATGCTTCTGAGAAGGCTGACTTCCAAATTGTTGTTAGATGCCATCAAGTCGGGGGCAAATCATAGTGACCCTCATAGGGTGTTCAATGGCCAATTATTTCAGGATTGCTTTGGAAGTGGATTGCCATGACCTTTTCCCATTTTTTTTGCAGTGCTGGAAATGGAACTGAAGGCCTCAGAGAGTGCAGAACAGCGCTCGACCAAGTGAGCTAAAACGTCAAAATCATTGATACATTTTTTTTTTAAATATCGAGAGGTACTGATTCTATAAACAACTGTAAGTGACCTGACCCATTGTTTAATCATGAGAAGCACTGACATAGTGCCAGGCATGGTTGAAGTGTGAAGTGCCGGGCAGTGTTGAAGAGTGTTTCGTCTTTTTTTACATAGGGTCACTATGAGTTGTACCTGACTGGACAGCACCTAACAAAAAACAAACAAACAAACAAACAAAAAACCATAATTAGAAAGATGACTTCTTTGCCTTCTGTTAAAATAAAAAATGTATGTCAAGGGAGTGTAACCACTGGAAAAATACACTCTGATTCTCTGTACCCTCACATGACACTTTGACACTGGATGTGTATATTCTTCTCACACCAAGAAATTCTCCAAATCTCCAAACACCAGCTGAATAGCCTATAATTTATTTCAGTTCTGACCTGTAGTTGGCATTTTCCTCATAGGCTCAAGGCTTATCCCCATAAGACCTCCCTCAGGTCAGATGCCAGCTGTGGGTGGGTATGTTTCTGATTGATCAGCTCTGAATTGGGGATTCCCATGGCCCCTTCATTGTGAATGATAGTTTTCCAGAATGGCTCATAAAACACAGGGAAAACTATGTTTGCTGGCTTATTATGAAGGATATAACCAGATGGATGAGACACATATAACAAAGGATGATGCTGGGGAACTTGGAGCTATCTGAGCATGCCACCCTCCCCGCACCTCCAAGTGTTCAGCAACCTAGATACTCATTAGATTTTATTCAAGAGTTTTGTGGACCTTAATCTCCTCCAGCCCCTCCTCTGTTTCCTAGAAGTCTGTGAGTGGGGACTGAAAGTGCTAACTCTATAATCACTTAGTCTTTCTGGTGACCAGCTCCATCTAGAGGTTACCTAGGGGTCACCCAAGAAATCTGAATCACCTCATTAGCACAAACCCTGATATGATCAAAAGCAGGCTCATTATGAATAACAAAAGACACTCCTATCATTCAGGAAATTCCAAAGGTTTTAGGAGCTCTGTGCCAGGAACTTGGGGAGATCAAGTATACTATATATTCTTGAATCTAATCTACATCCTTTCAGCAGTTTTAGAAAGCTACAAAATCACATGTGGATTAGAATCAAGGATGGATTGCATTCTAGGTTGAGAAATCTCAATCTAGCTCTCCATCCTGAGTGAGAACTCTTGACCATGAATCCAATCCACATGTGATTCTAATCCGCATCTGCTTTTGTAGTCCTCTACAACTGGTGCAAGGCTGTGGGTTAGATTTTTTTTTTTTTTTTTTTTTTTTAGGCTATGGGTTAGATTTAAGAATGTATTATATTTCTTACAATTGTGGTTAGGTAGTAAGATAGCCATTAGCAGGCAATATGGAGAAGGAAGGGGATTCTGACAGATTCTGTGTCTTGCCATAATGGATGAAACCATGTGTGAGACAAATCTCTAAGGACATTGGAAGGACGTTATTCTAATGGACCCCACCACACCCTAATCCAAGATGAATAGCTGCCTGAGTACAAAAAAAGGTAGATCTTTCTAGGACATCTACCTATGGGCCTGACAAGTCCATTAAACTCTTTTATAAACAAAGCCCCTAGTCTTCATATGCCCTATTCCACAACAAAGTGCTTTTGCAGGTGAAGCCTGAACTCCCAGCTGCTCCAAGTCCATGTTACACTAGGTGTCCAGAGCTGGCTGCCTGGGTTTGACCTCACCCTAAGTATATCCTAGTTTGAACAAAACTAGAGGGGACATGTGCCCACACTCTCTCTGCCTCTCCCTCTCGTTTCTCTTTTCGCTCCTAATCCTCTGCTTCTCTTCTTCTCCTGGGCAGCTGGGTATGCACCTTCTCTCCTCAGGGGAGGCTGTAACTGAGCCACTCCTTTCCTTGGGCACACCATCTTCTCGTCTATCTAAGGCACTTCTCATTCTAGAAGCGTGATTAACTCTTCTGTTATTGCTGGCTTTACCTTTCCCTGGGAATAGCAATCTTCTGCCAATTCACCCAGAGAACCAAGGTTTGTCTGAGTTTCTTTCCTGGTTTATCTAGGCCTCTCCAGTTGCTTCAGTATCCCTGCGATTACTTCTGAAAGCTGTACTGTCTTTTAATAAATCCTGTCTATATTTTCTACTATAACTTCTGTGTCAGGTAGAAATTCTTTTATACACCAACACAAACAAACCAAGGTATTGGCTACTGTTGGTGAGGATTTGCTGCCACAGTCCTCCCAGACACACACTCACCTGTCATTGCCACATCTGTGTACATGACTTATTTATCACAGCATATTTGGTACACAGAAAAATCTAAAGGAAAAAATGACTTATGTACAATTTCATAACCGGTCATGCATTTTGAAGCTGTTTCCTCCTGGAAACAATACAATGGGGACTGTGTGAGGAGGTCGATATGACAGCAGAGATGACAGTGCTCAGCAGTCACTATAATAGTGCCTGGCAGGAGCCCTAGTGTCCAGCTGAGGAGAGAAGAGCAGAAAGGCAGGAGAGTAGGTCAAGTGGGAATCCATCAGTCTTGCCGTGAGCACAGTGTGGACTGGGGTTACATGCCCAGGTTTGGTTCCATTTCAGTGAATTTTTATTCTCAAGGGTAGTCCTTCAAATACCATCACTCCTTTAGGTGACCTTTTCACTTGTCCCTCCCATATTTCAGGGCTATGAGACTGCTGCTTTATGATCCAGGCTGAGACAAATATATGTGAAAGAGGAACACTTCTGTTTTCATTCCACATCCTTTGAATGTAAGTCTTTAGTGATGTTATATCACTAAAAGGGGTGTTATCTCACAGGACAGACAAGTGAGCAGCCTTGAGAATCTTTACTTATCAGCTTTTTGACATCCGTTCTGCCCAGCAACAACTCCTCCAAATCCCTCCCTAGAGTCTCTAAGTCTCCAGAACCCACTGGGTTCTGGCTGCTGCTGCTTCTGCTTTTGCTGCTGCTGCTGCTGCTGCTGCTGCTGCTGCTGCTGCTTCCTCCTCCTCTTCTTCTTCTTCTTCTTCTTCTTCTTCTTCTTCTTCTTCTTCTTCTTCTGCTGCTGCTGCTGCTGCTGCTGCTGCTGCTGCTGCTGCTGCTGCTGCTTCTGCTGCTTCTTCCTCTTCTTCTCCTTCTTCTTTTTTTTCTGGTATAACTAGGGGGTTGAACCCAGGGCCTTACACAGGCTAGGCAAGTGCTCTACCATTGGGCTGCACCCTCAGCCTCTTTTTCTTTTTTTCTTTTTTCTTTTTTTTTTTATCTTGAGACGGGGTCTCGCTAAGTTATGCATGTTGTCTCAGGTCTTGAACTTGCGATCCTCCTGCCTCCATCTCCAAGTTGCTGGATTATAGGCATATGCCACTGTGGTGGGCTCCCACTGGCGTTCTCTTTATTGTTGATTCTCAGGCTGATTTCCTCCTCTCTTTTTCCATTGCTTCTGGAAGTTTTCCTTTTCAAAGAATTTAAGCCTTTTCTCATGTGAATAAATATCATATTTCTATGCATTTTCAATTTATTCTCTCTAGCCATTACCCACCCACAAGACAAAGGATAGGGAGACTAGCACTTTAGATCCACTTAGAAAAGTTTCCCTTAACTATGCAGGGTAGAAGACAGTGAATCTCTGCGTTTTTGAAGTTTTGTTTCTACCCACAAACAGGTGGGGCAAGTAATATTATGAAGAGTCTGGAACTCCTTAATCCTGATTATCTACAGATTAACTCTAGGCAAAAATGATCTCTGGAAAGTAGAAAGCTGATTATTGTTAGTAAATAAATGGGCTCCAAACCCTGGTAGGGATCCCTGAAGAAAACACTTACTTTAAATTACTTGGCTCCTTTATTGATGTCTCTTGCTCCTTAGAAGCAAATGTTTGTGCTTGTTAACTTTTAAGCTAGAAAAGTCCCAAATGTTGAGCAAGGCGACCTTGCTTTACATGGCTCTAGTTTTATATAAAACATTTCAGAAACTCCTAGATGTTATCCAAGGGATAAAATGATGATTTTCTAGCCTCATATTCTCTTAGTGGTTATTATTACCAATCCCAAAGTACCTAGTTGGTCAGGTGCATGATCCAGGTCCCTGAGCTACTGTTATGACAATTACAGATGGCTGGGTGTGGGGTTCACTTTTAATAATGTCTATGGGTCTTTCTTGGAGTCTCCAGGCATTTGTAGGGATGTCTTTCTTTCCTGCTGTACCTTGGATCTGTGATTATGTTCTCATTTACAGCTCTTCTTGTCTCTCCGTCCCTCGAGTAGTTGTATATAATCCTGGCTAGATAGACCATCTCCTTTCTACTGTTGAGGTTTGCCAAGCCTCGACTCTGGTTTCTTCAAGGATCCCTTGAACACAGAACATGGCATTGCCATTCTGCCATAGAGAGATGGTCTATAAAGATTGCAGCACGACTCTGCAACAGGGAATTTTGCAGCTGCTGATAAAATATTTATGAAACAAGAAAGCCTAGAGAGGGCAACTTATTCGTGGTTCCTCTGTGAACTTCATTTATCAAGTATCCCCAGGTACGGTTTTAATATAAAATGTTCCCTGATGGTCATGTGTGAGATATTTTGTCCCCAGTTGGTGGTACTGGCCTGAGAGGCTATGGAACTTTGGGAGGTGAGTCCTAGCGTTGAGGAAAACAGGTCTCTAGGGGTGGGCCTGTGAAGGTTTTATGTGGGCCCCCAGTTCTGGTAGCTCTCTGCTCCTGATCTGCCATGATGTAAGGTTCTCTGACACAAGTCCTAGTGTCTGCCCTGGTGTCATGCCTGCCTTGCCACCACGGCCTCCCGCCTCTACGGCCTTAGATCCTCTAAACTATGAGCCCCTAAAAGTCCCTTCTCCTACAATTTGTTTCTTCAGTTATTTTGCCATAGCAACACATAAGCTGAATAACATACTCCTGTGTACTGGACCTTATTCTAGACATGCAGCCTGGGTCCTAAATATGCAGCCACAGATGAGGTCAAGATCTCTGTTCTTGTGGAGTTTAAACATCAGACAATAAACAAGAGGATAAATAACAAACGAACAAGATCATTTTAAACAGCGATAAATCTTTTGATGGTCACAAAGAGCGTAATGTGTTCGGAGATGGAGTAGGGATTCTGAAGAGAGGACATTGCCGTAGAGGCCTCAGTGATGGGAAGTACCAGTACTGCAAAGCTGGAATAAACCTGAACATATGGGGAGTGCGCAGCCCTCCAAACTGCCTCCAAAGGATACACTAATGGCCCCTTCATCAGATCTATGAAAGTCATATCATGTCCTTAGTATGCTTTGAGAAAGAGAAGTAAACCCATACTAATGTTTTTCTGTATATAAAGATCATGTATCAAAAACTATGATATAGCAGTACACTATTCTAGAGCCATGGGAGAAGGACATGGCAATCCACTCCCAAAGCAATGCTGAAACAATCAGCCATTGAAAATCCTATGAGGGTCTCTTTGAGTTGGGTCCAACTTAAAGGCATACAACAATAACAACAACAATTCTAGGGACTAGTAATTTTCACAGCATCCAATCCTGTCCTGGAGGAGCTTACAGCTTAATGAACAACTTCTTGTAATCAAGGCTACCTCCTGAACCTTCACAATTGCTCTGAGACCTATCAGGTAGAAAAGTAAAGGAGGCAGCTAATTTGACTTAGACAGGATTCTTGGCCTCTTCTGAAAAGAACACTTAGCTTTGGCTTGATATGATGGCTTTAGCTTTATAGCTTATCTACCATGCACATTGGCATACTTATATAATAAAAAGTCTCTCTCTCTCTCTCTCTCTCTATATATATATACACACACACACACACACACACACACACACACACACACACATATATTCACAATATTGCCTCTAAGACTCATGTATTAGTCTGCTTGTGCAAAGCTGTAGCAAAATATCTGACAGAAATAACTCATGGGAGGAAAGATTTATTGGGGCACACAGTTTAGAGGATTTCAGTCCATAGAGGAAGGGTAGGCATAGCCGCATGGCAGGTGGCAAGGCCTGTGACAGAGGACCTCACCTTATAGTCTTCAGGAAGCAGAGAGAACTTACCCGAACCAGGGGTCTGAGTAAAACCTCCACAGGCATGCCCTCAGTGACCCGTATCCGCAAGCTGGGTCCCATTTCCCAAAGTCCTATAGTCCTCCCAGGATACTACCACCACCTGGGGACCATGCATTCAAATCAGGACTTCAAACCCATCAAAGTTTTGGTCCTGATTCAGGTGAAGTTTCAATATGCTTAATTTTAGATGGTTTGAGTTCATATTTGGGTTTGTATTTAAATTCTATACATAGATAGCAAGGCTTCAAAACAAACCCAAACCCAAACCCTGAATCCATTCTGTTTCAAGCATCTAAATTTTGTTTTCTGAACGTGAACCTGAGCTTGAACCCAGTGAAAAATTGAGTTTGGGTTCAGATTTTAATGTTTTTCTTTAAATCATTAGCTATTTAAAAATTATTTTAAAAAATGAAGAAAATTTTATTCATCTATCTACACATAAGATTAAAAATTTAAACCTAAACCTGAATCCTCTAAATTTTAAAATGTTGAACACACATCCAATCTGAAACCCAGGTTTTTGTGTGTTTGAAGCCTTGGTTCAAACACATGGCTTTGGGGGACATTTTAAATTCAAAGCCTAACACTCCACCCTCACCCCCAAAGGTTCATGGCTAACTTATAATGCAAAATACATTCAGTTCAGCTTCAAGATTCTCTAAAGTTTTAACAGTCTCCACCTTCCTCAAAACTTCAAGTCCAAATCTCCACTGAAACTTAAGGCAAACTTATCTGTGCGTCCCTGAAAAAAAAAAAAAAAAAAAAAAAACAGTTTACAACTTCCAATAAACAATGGCACAGAGTAAGCAGTCTCATTCCAAAAAAGAACAACACTAGTGGCACAGGAAAGAAAGCATGATTCAAAGCAAGACTGAAATCCAGTAGGGTACACAAAATCTATAGCTCCATGTCTTTAATCTGGCATACATAAGCTGGAACATGCATGAGCAGCCTGCCCCTGTGGCCTTGTCATTTATAGTATGTGTGGCCCTCTTAATATGGCTCCATTTGTGGCTAGTAGCTTTCCTCAGCAGATGTTTCACATTGTTGGCATTTCCATCATCCTGGGGTCTCCCCTGCCACTTAGGTTCGACCCTCAAAGCTTTAAGCACCAGCTCTTCAGGGACTTTTCACAGGGAACCTGACGATGGCATGCATTGTCTAGTCTCACAAGCTATTCGCTGGAATCTTGGTGGTAGCCTCCATAACCTGTTAACTCTTGCATTCTGCATGCCAACAAAACCAGTAGCTTGAGGACAATGCCAATATCTGCTTCCAGATTCAACAGTAGCTGGGCCCCAATAGCTTCTGACTGCCCAGTCCTGGAAACCGTTTTCCTTGGCCACTTTTTTAAACCAGGTGGCCTAGGAGGCACTCACTTTTTGGACATACTCTTTTCAAAGGAAAGTCTTTTTTTTTTGTATCTGAATTGGTTTTACTTTCTTCCCAGTAATCTTATCTTTTTTTTTTTTTTTTGTAATTTTTTATGTACAACTTAATGTGTCTCAATATGACATTTCCATACATGCATTTCATTGTACACTGTTCATGTTCACCTCCCTCTTTAACCTCTCATCACTCCTCTATTTCATCCCCTCCCTTCCCACCAATGGTACCCCTTCAACTTGCATGTCTTCTTTGTGAGTATGTTGTTGTTGTTGTTAGGTACATCTATGTAGATATGGACTTCTCAGTTTTGCCTTAAGGGTTAAATATATGATATTTACTTTCTTTTTTCCCATTACCCTTTCTTCTTGCCCTTCCTCCTTTTCTTTGTTCCATTATCTTTCCCTTCATAGGCCCCTTCTACATTCATGATCTATATATTTCAATAACGCATATATGTTGCAGTCTAACATCCATATGCCTGCAACCACACCACTGTGGCATCTGACCCCATCAGATGTTGGAAGCTAAGCAGGGTTGGACCAGGCTAGTATTTGGATGGGAGACCACCTGGGAACACAAGGTGCTATAGGCTTGGGAGAAGGACCTGGCAACCCATTCCCAAAAACCAATCGGCCATTGAAAACCCTATGAATAGCAGAGAAGTACTGACAATAGTGTTTCATCTGTTGTACATAGGGTCACTATGAGTCAGACATAGACTCCACAGCACCTAAAAATAACAACATCCATATATGAGAGAAAACATATGATGTTTATCTTTCTGGGTTGGCTTATTTCACTTAAAGTGATGATCTCTAATTCTGTCCATTTGCCAGGAAATGGCATAATTTTGTCCTTCTTTATGGTTGAATAAAATTCCATGGTGTATCTATACCACACTTTCCTTATCCACTCATCTGTTAATGGACATTTAGATTGATTCCATATCTTGACTATTGTGAATAATACCACAATAAACGTGGATGAGCAGGTATATCTGTGGCATATTGAGTTGTATTCCTTCAGCTATATACCTAGGAGTGGTATAGCCAGGTCACACTGTAGTTCTGTTTTTAGTTTTTTGAGGAAACTCCATACTGATTTCTATAGTGGCTGCACTAACCTGCATTCCCACCAGCAGTGTGCTAGGGTTCCTTTCTCACCAGTATTTCTTGTAGTTTGTGTCATTGATGCTAGCCATTCTGATTGGGATGAGATGGTATCTCAATATAGTTTTGATTTGCATTTCCCTGATGGCGAAGGATGTTGAACATTTTTTCATATGATTGTTGGCCACTTGTATTTCTCCTTTTGAGAGATCTCTGTTTAGTTCATTTACCCATTTTTTTGATTGGATACTTTGTTTTTTTGTGTGTTTAATTTTTTGAGCTCTTTTTATATTCTAGATATTAATCCCCTGTCTGATGTATAGCTAGCAAAGATTTCTCCTATTCTGTAGGCTACCTCTTCACTCCGGTAATTGTTTCCTTTGCTGTACAAAAGCTTTTGAACTTTATGCAATATCATTTGTCAATTCTTGTTATTGTTTCCTATACTATTGGGGTCCTATTCAAAGTTTTTGCCTATGCCTATGTCTTGAATGTCTACGCCTATGTCCCGAAGTTTTCCTCTAGCATTTTCAAAGTTTCAGGTCTTAAATTAGGGTCTTTGATCCATTTTGATTTTTGTACAAGGTCAGAGAGAGGGATCTAGTTTCAGTCTTCTGAATGAGGATATCCAGTTCTCTCAGCACCATTTGTCGAAGAGGATGTCTTTTTCCTAACTTATTTTTTTTGCACCTGTGTCGAATGTCAGGTGGTGATAGTGCATGGGTTTATTTATGGGTCCTCTCTTCTGTTTTACTGGTCTAGTTATCTGTTTTCATGCCAGTATCATGCAGGTTTTGTTACTATGGATTTGTAGTATAATTTGAAATCAGGTATTGTGATGCATTCTGCATTATTTTTTTTCTGCTCAGGAGTGCTTTGTTGACTTGGGGTCTTTTGTGCTTCCATATGAAGTTTAGGCTTGTTTTCTCTATTTCTATCCTTATATGTTGGAGTG